>UYYF01004387.1:49750-95827 GCA_900618365.1 Thelazia callipaeda
TGAGCTGTTAATTTCAGATGAAATGAAAAATAAAACTAGAGTTTAAACTACATTTAAGAAAGAAGCGAACTGATTACCAACAAAATTATATAAGAGAAAGTAATTACTTTGCTATATATTCAAGTATGTAGTGATAGAAAGTAATAAGTAAAAAAGTGTTAAAAGCAAAGGAATTAAAAAAAAAAACAAATTACTAGATATCATACTCAGATGCGAAATCTACTTCAAAAACATTCCTAAAGATCTAGAATATGCAAACTTCATGCTTATACAAATAGATAAAATATGAAACCTTAAATTAATTTGTATACTAATGACTTTCTGAAACATATAACTAAAAAAATACGACACTTTCTATTCACTGAATAAATCTGTGCTTTTCTAACGCTCAATCATTGCTTCCTTTTTGCAGTTACATTGAATTCACATTAATGTCTGGAGCTGTATATTGCACTGCAACCAATGATTTATATGTTAAGCGATTTAAACCAGCTAACACAAGAAAATCAAATTTCTAAACCAAGAAATTAAGTTCCCAATGTTGCTAATATCTTGAATGCATTTTTTGGTTTATAAATATAAGATGTGTAAATTTAGAAGTTGACCTTCAAAATTTAACTAAAATTATTGTAAATAATTTAATAAAATAATTTCTCCACATTAATATCAAGCTGATTTATACAGTTACCTGTCACATGTGCAATAGGGGACTGAATGCTTGCCATCATTTTCTGTCTCATTTCGCGAATTTTTAAAGTTAATGTTTGTTTACTGGGAAAAAATTGTCGGTGTTTATTTTGAAAAGCCGAAACGGCTTGTCCTAAAATGCTACACTACTTAGTACGCCAAATTTTACAACAGTATTCTGAGATCAATAAAAAACAAGTACCAACCTGATGGGAACATTCCATATTCTTCAAGTAATTCAACTACTAATTGTCTTCGATAATCGAGCAATTTGCGACTCGCTGATTTTTCTATTGCAGTATACTGAGGTGTTTTCGGGCTTTGCACTGGTAATGGCGATGCACTATCATCCTAAAAATACAACACTAATTTTAGATGGATTCCTTCTTGATCAGAATCAAAAAAAAGATTGATATGAAAAAAAAAGTATTGAATATTTGTGAGCAAAAATCTTTCTTTTAATAGCTTGATCGCACTTTAATAATAACGATGCTAGCAGAGAGCGACCTAAATTCATTTTAACAGATCGGAGTCAGTAACTGAAAATCCTTATCTTAAAAACCTCAAAAATTAGTTCCTGAGATATCGTAAAAGCTTAAGCTATATGTCTTTGGAGAAATTTGGAAATCATAACAAAATAATAAAAAAGAATGTGACTGAAAATCATTCTATCTCTTACATGATCATGAACTGTTGCTGGATTAAAATTGGGACCGAAAAAGAAGGATGAATCCCAGCGAGTAGTTGCTGTTGCTGTAAAAAATAGGATTAAAATACCTCACAGAAACAAACCATTCACAAAATCCAATCACCATATAAAAACTTCCACAATTAATACTCGTTGTATCATCCGTATTTCAGATCACGAAAAAGGTTTTTAAACTCTTAGTAAGCAAATAAATTTGTTTTCCAGATTTCCACTAACCTGGGGTTCTTGGGGTTGAATACACGATGCGAGGAGTGTTCAATGGTGATTCTAATTTATCACCATTACTTTTGCAGCATTTATGCTTTTCTAATATCGTCCTTAGCAAAGCTGAAGGTGTTGAAGGTAGTGAAGATGTACCTAGAAAACATTGCGCAACGATTAAAATTAGATAGATGAGATGCTGTCAATTTCTATTTTTTCCCGCACTGAAAAAAATAGCATATTAAGTACGAAAATGAAACCTTTTTGCGAATCATCAGGAGTAAAAGCCGGCAAATTAGCAAACTTTTTCTCGAAATCCACAAGATTAAGAACCCTAAATGGGATAAAAATATTATGAAATGCAAAACTATATATCATTAATTGTAATACAGCATTACAAGTTGTTTACATTGTACTAACCTGTCCATACTATCGTCATTTCGCTTAAAGAGTTTTTTTACGGAAGTTTTCAATTCAATATCTTCATTACTTGATGAAGAATTCGAAACAGCACAATCATCACTGACAATGTCTGTTGTTAAATCCACATTGTAATTGGATTTCTAAAAATACTCAAATATAAATATTGGTCAACACTGAAAAAAAAAAAAACAAGCAATGTACAATAAAAAGTAACGATTACCACAAGTGTTGAATTTCGAGCTATTTCAACGGATTTTGCCAATTCACTCGTTTCTGAAATCGTGAATCATATTTTAGCGGCGCAATATCACAAAAAAATTAAAATTAGATGTCACAGTCAATTCCATAAAATTTTCAAAACAGTAAGTCTACCAGTAAAAGTTCTTAATTCTAAGCAAGAAATTGGGTGTACATTAAAGCATGTTGATACATATCACTTTGATTTGGTCAAGCTGCTATTCACCCATACAATAGATCAAACTCCATTTAAAAAGTATACCTATTGAACAGTGCCAAAATTTTCACGTTAAAACAAAGAGCAATTCACTGGATAAATAATAAAGGTCGTCACTTTAAAGAATCTCAAAGATATAACTATAACAACAAGCTTGGAGAAATTTGTTCACACAAAAATGAAGGGCTGGAAAAAACAAAGCAGCAGCAATGAAAAGTAGCTGAACTGAGCAATAGTTTAAGGATTAAAGAATATGAAATCTGAATGCCCTACGACAACTTTCAGATGAAAGAATTTTCTGATCAGTTTATGGATATATAAAACTTTCAAACAAGCTCTACTGAGAAGTGAGCGCGAATGCACAATCTTTGTTTATTTCAGACTAGACAACTTCATATTTTATCTTCATATGAAGTCAAAATTAGAAAAATTGTGCTCTCAATACTTACAATTACATATTTATGAAAAGCTACCTTCAAATTTGTTTTCATTGTAATCAAAATTCATACTTCGTCTCTGCCCTTTTGCCATTCCTCGTTGAGCTGGTGTTGGCATCAGCACAAAAGTATTTAAATTTTCTTTCGCATTAGGACCAACTAACAATGAAGTTTTGGCACATGAAGAAACAACTTCTGACACTCGCGTAGATTCAACAGAAAAGCTTGAATAACGATAAAAAAATAGAGATATCACAATGAAATAAAAAACATCTTAGTAATGAACTTATAAAATGAGCTTTATTCAAAGAGAAACCTTTTATGATTATTTGAATTCGATTTTTGTTGGTGAACAACTTTCATAGATTTCACAGCCATAACCTGCAGATTTCTGACAGCAATAAATATGACTACTGCTATAAATTTCTAATTTACAACAACAATCATCTAGAAGGAGGTGTGAAAATTCGAGCGGAACTATAAAAATGTCACAAAACTTCTGTAGACAAAGAAAAAGAAAAAGTTGAAATGATGTGAAGGCTAATTTAAGAAAATTAAGAGCCAAACACAAGAAAAAACTAAACGGTGGAAAATATTCCTGAAAAAGTGAGGTAACTGAAATATTTGGAAAACCAAACCTCAAAAGCAAAGTTTTTTGAGGTCGTCAAACTACCAATTTTTTCATTTCTGTCGAAAACATTACTATATACAGGAGACATATGAGTAAGAGTTATCTGTAAGATAAACTATTACTCGATGTTTTGAGACACTACGAATTTCTTAAAAATAAACTTAGTAATTACCTGATGCACTTCACGACAACTAGAATCTTCGTTTTGAATAAAATCCCAATTTGTTTTTGTTTTCATAGCATAGTCCGTTTGGCCAAAGAGAGGGAACAAATCAGTTGTGTCCGGCATTCCAGATCCATGAGACAAGTTAGTAAGGACTGAATGATCATTTTTACCAGAAATTGACACCGGAAGAGAAAACAATGGTAAAGCAGACTTGACTGCTGTGTTTCCATCATGAAGAAACCGATTAGCTGGTGATTGACCCATCTTAAATATATTTGTAGACCTAGTAACATCAGCAAAGCAATTTTTTGCATGTTGATTGTATGATGATATAAAAGAATTTGAGATCAAAAATATCAAATTTGAAAGTAAAAAAAAACCAAAAAAGACATGATTTTCATGAAAATTTAGAACAAGACTAATTTGATCTCTTAAAATTTAAAAACTGGTACCAAAAAAACTTCAGTAACTTCACCTTTCTCAACTTTTTATTTCAGCTGAGAAAGTACTCAGCAAACAGCAATATAAAAGTGAGTAAAACAATTTAAACATAATTTGGCCATAAACCTGAGCAATAACAAAGTATTAAAATTGTCTACAAAATTAGAAAAATCACACTCTTCACAATTAAACGCAACCATAAAACAACCACTATGTTACATTTCCACATTAACTTTATAACTAGTATAAGCAGTAGTCAGAAGGCAATCTAGTGAATTGGAATTGTTATAGAATTTGAAAAATGAACAGTAATATAAGATTTACTACATGATACAGGACATTCAATGGATCTTAAACAAAACTCTTATTCTTCATAGTAAATTTAATGCGAAATTTACAGGTGGTTAATCTAAGGAAAAAATGACGTGCGCATAATGCATACATTTTAATTAAAGAATTCAAATATTGCCCAACATGCGGTTGCTACCTACGGGAAATCTATTTATTGTACAATAAAATATAAGTACACGTCATGCAAGAAACAAATGGCAGAAAAATGCAGTAGCTAGTTGACTGTTGAAACACCTACACAATCGATTTCCGAACTGATGACTGGTCGCAGCACTTCCAAAGGTTGTTTGTAGCTCTGCTGAACATTGCTTCAAAAGAATATATTAAATAACGATACACCAACAATATAGAAAACAAATATAAACTGATAATTTTTCTATCCTAAAGCTTTAAGATTAATTTAAATGCTTACTTGGGAGACATAAATGATGACAGAATGCTAACAGAATCGACCACTGATGACTCTGGAACTAATCTTATTTCTGGTCTTCGAGTAATCGAATAACGAAAGGTCTGAAAGCATAAAAAATAAGAGTTCTGAAATACTGCCGGTTACAAAAAACTTTATGCAAATAACTCCAATATAATATAACATTCCAATCACCAAATTTACTTTCAGACTCCATATTTTTGCAACTGTTAGATGCTTTTTTTGCAAATTTCATTTATCAAGTTTTCGGAAACTAACTGGCGTAGTTGAAGTGATTAATGAAAATGGCTTTCCATCAATAAAATCTGAAGTCATCTGAGCTGAGATATCAAGATCATAACCATCACTCGCACATCCATCTTAAAATGAAACTCTATGTCACAAGGCAAACAAATGAAAGGTGCCAATATATCATGAAAGTTAGGTATTAAGTAAAACTACACCCAAATTACTTTTTTTACTTTGGTAAAATTTTTACTGCATAATAAAAACCTACTTGATCCCATTTCTTTTCTTACACCATTCGATGTCTTTTTTCTATCACGACTGCACCATTTCCAATCAGGATGAGCTCGAAAATGTGCTTCCTTCACCTTAAAATAGTAATTTAAGACAAGAGTGTGGTATAGTTCGAATATTTTGAGGTGCATATGAATATTATAGTCTGACCTGAATGGCCAGATCATGATATTTTTCTTTTTCTTCAGAGCCCAAAGCGTACCACCATTCACCAAGAATTTTCGAAACTGTTCGATTATCTCGATTTGGATATTTCTCATGTACTAACGGTCGATGCCGCTTTGAAAATATCATGAAAGCATTCATTGGTCGTCGAATATGTTCCCGAACCTATTGATTCATCGAGTATGATATTTTAGAAGTAATGAAAGTAATAAAATATCATCTTCAATTTGTATAAACGACAGCTAAATCGACATTTTTAATGAAGCTCACAACTTTTTTGCCCACAACGTCAGGAGTGAGTTCTCTATGAAGTTTACGCTTTTTTGGTGAACTCGACAGAGATTCCTCAGCTGTATCCAATTCAAATGTATCATCCTCCAGTTCAAAATTGAAATGATCTATAAATGCAGTCAAGTGACAATAGTAACACTCATAGGAGTAAGATATATTGAATTTTCATGACGAATTAAATTTCTGAAAGCAAAATGACATCTAAAATATTGATTTCCTGCAAGCGCAGCTCTTAAACTAACAAAAAATGATCAGCGCAAAAACTATTACTCGACGTACCAAGTGAAATGTTTTTCAAATTATCCAGTTCACACAAAGTTCTGATATAAACATCTCCACAATCATTTCTCGTTTCGTGTTCGATGTTTCTGGAAAAACAAAAAAATTAGACTGGTATTACATCCCCTTGATTACCAGAGGAAATCTCCTCTTATCACACCTACAATTAGCATTCTACTATTTATTTTGTAAAATACTCTTTAATTTCATCTCATCAGTTTCACGAACGGATATGATTTTTCTCATTGCTGCCTTTTCTATTATTCTTTAACGTGCATAAAACTTTGTATTTTATCAGCACTTTCATTAATATTGCTATACCTGTCGCTTTCACTTTCAAACTGCTGATTCACAGCGCTTTGCCCTTCATCAGAATTCTTTCGAATACCTCCAGTCTGCTGATTACCACTAATTTCTTTCGGTTCCTAACAACAATTATTGATAAATGGTGAAGCAATCAACATACATTTATAAAAAATTATAATCAGGAAATGATATAACGAAACTGTATCTTGAGTGAAAGTATCAAGTGATGATGAAAACTCCGTCAATGTATCTTCGAATATTCGTTTTTGCAAATGGGGTATTAAATGATGCCATGCGACCGAAGAATGCCTGACACCTATAAAACGATTTCAATTTGGAATAAAATTTTTACACAATTTATTTATACGAAATGATCCCCACTGAACTGAAATAGCCTTAAAAAAATAAATCGTGGACCGAGCAAAAAATAAACACTTTATTTTGAAAATATCCTTCATCTTAATTTATACATACTCTTATTTACTGGAGGCCTCATATTTACTGAAGTAGGAGGTGATGAAGTTAATCACACAAACATAGCAAGATATTAATATTCGGATACAAAGCAAAATGAAATTCATCAATTTGCAGTCATGCCAAACATAATCTCAGATTAACAAAACACAAAAATATCAGTGCAAGCATTTATGATACTAGTATAGAACATACATAACTCATTTTATTCACCATAAGCACCAATAATTACTTAAAAGAAGAAGTAAAGACAAATTGTTCTGATTTCCTTTCTTTAATACTCATGGTAATCACCATTACTTTGAAATCACTTTGCTTTTTATGTAATTCAAACATGAATGCACTTGGACGAACAAAACTTCACTTTTAGGGAAATTTTTACTAAATAATAGCCCATGAGCTTTATAATTTCCCTAGAAGTGTATTACAGTAAACAATTCTTAAATAATGATTCAGATAACAAACCTTCTAGATCGATTTCTCCTTCTGAATAACCCTCGACGACATCGTGTCTTGAAATACTTTCACCAGAAGAAAGCGCTTCAGCTGGATTCCCTAGACAAATCACTGTAAAACTTAACATCCACATTTAAATACGATATATTGAGGTAATTATAAGCTACAATCAAGAATAAACAAAAAATTATAATGGTGAATTATTCTAGGGAAAAAATCAAGAGCACTTCAATCTCACAGTAATATAAAATACTCATGGTAACTACATTGTGTTTCATCAAAAAAATACCACTTGTTTCAATTCCGGAAAAAATTTGTTCCTGAACACTACTGCTACAATCTTCTTCGAAATCTTCATTATCTGTTATATTTTCGTTCTCGTCAATGCAGCCATCACCTTTGCAAGACTGCGGTTTCTCACTTCCATCGTCTACTTCAGGATCTACAGCAAACTAATAATGAAAGTACAGTTTCATCTCACATTTACTCCTTTTTTTGAATTTTCCCAATTATCAAAACTTTTCACAATATGCCAAAAATAAATGCAGAGAGTTGAAACATAATTTAAAGGAAACTATTAAAAACACTTCTGTGATTGATTTAGTTAATGCCTCCAATATTTAATATATGTAATTTCCTAGATTTGCTTTGAAATATGTAATTTCATAGATTTGCTACTGTAAATTGTACAGAAAAAGAAATGTAACCAGTTTCAGCTGTGCTTGCATCATCCAATATATCATCAATCTCTGAAAGCTTCTTATTAGTTAACAAATCTCCTCCTGGTGACACTGAATCATCTGATTCAGAGATCCTTGCATTGCTTATCTCTGATAACAGATTAAATGAACTAAAAGGGTCGAAACGGGGGGCAAGTTGCATTAATAACGAACTGGTCGTATTCATACAAAGATTCAGTTCGGACAAAGAACCCTGAAATATAACTCTGGGAATCAAGAAATTGTTAAAAAAGATCTCTGAAATACTATCTTAAAAAGTTAACTTCACACAATTTTTGAAATATATCATTTATTAAATATTGGTTTTTTTATTTGCTAGCTTCTGTTTTACAAACTCCTTTTTGTTGGATCGACTAGCTCTTTTTTGTCAACAAGGAATTTACTGGACATCTAGAAGCATGCTACCAAAAACTGAAAAATATGCTCAAAATGAGAAGCAGAATCTATGCGTCTGTAAATAAATGAAAAACAAGACAACAAATGTGACCTTTATTCTTGGAACAGATATAAGAGGCAACAAATCACATGGTTGTGGATAAGATTGCTCAGGTAGTCGATCTGTAGCAATCTTCAAATTGTGCTGATATACACCAGAATTAATCACACTTTTATCCATCTGTAATATTCAAAAGGGAAAGAAGATAGAAAACATAAAGGAATAACGAACCAAGAAACTGTTTCACCATTAAAAAAGATTACCTTGATCGTTTCATTGAGAGTTTCTTCTAAAGTGCGTGAATGAGACAAATGAGACATGCCACTGGGTATTAACTTTGAAGCTAATAGATTTGTTGGAACAATATGACGCAATTGTGCTGATCCTAGTGTTTCAAAAGATTGCTCAACACTGCGCAGAAGTATGAAATATTGAAAGAGCACTTTTTTCACAAACTACATAACTCTTTGAGATACATATGAACTAGGAAAATACAATATTTGATTATTGGAATATGAGAATATTTTTTATAGTCACTATATTTAAACTTTTCATGCATATCAAACAAACAAAATATTAATATGATGCAGCTTTGCCATTCTCTAATATCTTCCCAAATTAAATACCATGAGTATTATGTAGATTCAGTAGAGTATTAGCGACATCAGTTTCATCAAAGCGACGTCCTTGTGATTCAACTGGACTCAGTTCTGAGAAGTCACCGTGCGACCAATCGATGGAACTACCACCTTCATAGTGAAATATTATTAATCAACAACGTGAAATGCTCTTTGGTGTCGTCGACTTAAACTTATAAAAGCAAATGCATCATGTTGCAAGACTAAAATTAAGAAAACAACAAACTTGAAACAAATAAAAAAAACATAACAAAAAGCATCAAAGTTAATACCTGGTGAAAGCGCAGTTACAAAATTAGAATCGGAAAGAATAGATTTTCCTTTAAGTGAAAGATGTCTTGAACAATACCCACGACGTTGTGATTCCTAAATACCAGAGAATTCTTAATAAGAAGAATAAGACCTATTGATCAAAAAATCCCACATTTGAGTTGCAGCAACGAAATGAAGTGAGAAATGTGCAAATACCTTATTACATCCTTCTTTGCTACATAATCGCCGCCATTGTTTTCCATTAAATTTTTTACGTATTCCACCAGGTGTTGTCACGATTTCACCTTTTTTATATCTTCGTTGTTGCTAAAATAACCTATTTTCGTGATTACAGCACAAAACAAACATATATGCTTATAATGTTGCTAATAGACTTTCAAAGGTTGGATTGTCTACACAAGAAAAACGTGACCAATAATTATTTCCTAGAGTAGGAAATGTTTATTTGAACATCTTACATATTTTTTCTACTTTCATCTTAGTCATGGATAAAAAGTGATGAAGAGAACCATGTTGCACATCAAAGTTTGGACATTACGAACCATAATTGAAAAGTAATTAGTTAGCCAATGTCTAGTAGTTATGGTAAGCACAGCTAAGCAGTAAAAAAATCTTATGTTTATAGACGAATTCAATGCAGAAAAATAACTGCAAGAGACGTTCAGTTCAGTACTTCAAGAGATTTCAGAGGCAGCTTTCACATAAGTGAATTTGAATATCTTCAGTGATGGATCGAATAGATGAGTAGAAAACTGAATTTGAAAAAGAAAAATGGACCTTTGCAAATGAAAGTGCCTTTTCTAAGACAATAAAGCAACTTATAATACTACTTTCTGATGTGTGAACATAAACATCGAAAGCTGAGATTTACGAAAATGTAAAAACATAATCAATAATTTCAGAAATCTCGAGTAAAATCATCTTATTGTGAAACAAAATGCGTGTCACATATTACTGGAGTTCAACCTAAGCAAGCTGAACACTTTTATCTCCAATATAGACATTTTCACAATAACTTTAACTTCCACTATCTTTGCCCTTGAATCATAGATCTCAGCAGTATGCAAAGTATGAAAGAAACAAAATAGAATCAGTGCAAAAAAACTTGCAATTTTTGCAAAGAATCAAACTATCAGTGACAATAACAATGCCTGCATTCTTTCTGTAGTATATATTTCATTCTGCAGTAAATGTTCAGTGATATTGATTGAAACAGTTTTCAGTCTCTTCAACAAGATAGAAATGTATGACACTTTGTTATCAGTTTTCCTTATCAATATTTCGCTTTCACTCTTTCATCAATTTTTAGTCCAAAAAAGTGAGCCAAGAGATGCTCCTTAGGCACTACAAATCTTGCATATCTCAAAATGCCGAATTATTTTGATTTGAAAAGTTTTTACATTGGTAAAAGATTTCAATTTCCCTTGTTTTCAAGTAATTGTTATGCGCCGAAAAAAAAGTAAATTCCAATAAATCAAAATGAAGTCATTGCAACTAGCTATATGCTGCTGCTGTACAGAGATTGTTCAAAGAGAAGCTTTTGCAACAAAGTCAACCTTGATAGAAATAGTTCTGATTGTATTCATATGGAGAAACGTCTGAGTGGCAAACTGCACAAAAAAGACGTAAAAGAAAACAAATGATAAGAATTACCTCATTTTTATTACAAAAAATGATAGAAATTACAGGAACGTTAAATCTAAAAGTACCAAACAGCACTAGTGAGTCTTCCGCAATTATATAATTAAGAATGAACGGAATGATAAAAAACTGAACAAGTAGTTAATTTAAAGGCAAACGTGAGATACTATTGTGTGAAGAACACAGTGGAATAGTGTAAACAGTAATAATGTAGAGGTAAAAGCGATGCAGAATCTTTACCTGTATTGCAGCAGCGCATACTGAAGCAGCTTGTGCTGCTGTAAACTGCTGTGCTTGAGAAACTTCATCAAATGCTGTGGAGGGGGTAGAAATTGCTTGTGTTGATGTTAGACCAAAAAACTGAGCAGACATTCGTTCTGTAGCCATTCCTCCCAGGTTTGACCTTGGTGTTGATTTGCCCGAAAAATTGTTCACATCAGATGTACCATCAACCTTAAACAGACAGTAAACAACTACACTTAAAAAACAAACAGTACACAGATAAATAAGTGCCACCATGAAATTTATGAAAAAGCAGGAGCTAAAATTCACGTGAATAAAGAAAATATAAATATTAACAACCTGATCATCTTTCATTTGGTCATCATCTGAATCGGCAGTATCACTATAACTGGATTTTTTCTGCAAAGTTTGAGATTCATTCTCTGTTGAACTGAAAAAACCAGACCTGAATATCGAAAACTGATATCATATTAAAAGTATACAAGTTTTTTAAAGTCTCAATTTACTTAAGAATCTGAAAAACACACCTTTTTATTTTGACCTGAATACATACAAAAAAAGGGACAACTACCTCAGAGGACCTGATGGGGTTGTTTGATGAGTACTTTGTAAACTAAGAGGTGCAAAATTTGTAGCCGCATTTGCTAGTACTTCTAAACATCCATTTGAACAGGCTACGCTATTTTCATCGCTAAAAATCCAAGTAAGAATAAATGTTTTTGATAGACGAAACATTGCTACAGCCATACTTCACGTAAGAAAATCAAGAATGGTTATTTGAAAAATTATTCTAAATTGGTCAATAAAATGATTAATTATTTGGAACAAACCGATTTTTGACAATAGCACCACCAAAAAAACTGCTGCTGCTCAATGCATTTAACTCATCATACCAAGGTGGACGCAACAGACGTATACTTGCACGATGAAACCAAAAATCAGTTGAAATACCAACATGCAGACGCATCTGTAACATTATGGTGTTGATAGTAATAATGTACTGATTTAATTTTAAAATACGCTAATGGATCAATAGGCACCAAAAAAAATCTTTTTCATAAAACCATTAACCTGGAACATTATGGGCCAAGCAGTTTTTTTCAGCACCTCTGCTAAGCGATACATGTTTTCGTCACTCTTCCATTTTACACAAACTACATCAGCAACGTTGATCTGAAATAAAAACAGCTCATGTGACATATGAAAAAATCTGGTAGACAGAAATACTGAACTATATTACGGACAAATATTCATTACTTCCATCTATCTTCGTCATAAACAGCACACGACATTGAAAATATATCCTACACCACTCATACACATAACATATTTCTAGAGTTATGCAAATGATACACAATAAAAGCAAGTCTTTTCTATAGCGTCATTCAAAAAACTGTAGCAAAAAAAGTCAAGGGCTTTCCTTCAAAAACGATTGCTAGTTTGGATTAAAATAGTACATAAAATTTTTTAGAATCACCATCAACTAATCACTAATTTTGAAACAGCTTGTAAATAATGAATCAAATATTATCGAAAAAAGAAACTACGCATGAAAAGAGTTTCAAACATAAGGATTTTGAAGAAATCTTAAAAGAATTACCGAATCAAAGCTTGGTGCTTGATCCGCCAGTATGTCAGGGTATTCACGTAGCGATGTTATCACATCTTCAAATACATGTTCCGTACCGTTATCGAACTACAAACACAAGTTTAAATTCCTTGATTCATCATGAATTATGAGAAAAAAACTTTAGTTATCACTATGGTGCAGATCACAAAAGTCCGATTCTAACGTTACTGCAGCACAAAAAACTTCAAAAATATTTTAAACCTGTACAGTAATATCTTTGTTTGCCCTGACACCTTTAATGCAGGCTGGTAAATATCCCTCAATATCAGGAGGACGAGCTAATACCCGACTTGCCTTCCAGACCTCCAAATTCACTGTTGTTTCATTTATTGATTCCGCTGAAGGAGAGAGAAAATTTTCACTGAACATTGCTTTATCAACACTCATCAACTATTGAGAGTACGTAGTGTGAAGGATCCATAGATTAAAGAAATAAAGTTCAGGAAAGGGCGGAGAAGACAAAAATATGGAGTGATTAAATAAGTCACTGAAAATAATGAAAACAAATGAACGAAGAAATGTATCTACTGAAGAAAAAAACTGTTAGGATGTTATCTCATAAAGTTAATGCTCATAAAAATAAGTGAAAAACCAACCATTGACGTTAGTTGAAATTTCTAGTCCCAGGTTGCGCTTTTTTAGTTGCTCCATTAGTGCCAACGTATCGAACTGAAATATAAGCCAACGACAGATTAACAGACTTTTATTAAGTTCAATAATATCAGTAGATTTCTTGCATTTATGACCTGTGATCTGAGTCCTTGCGGTAGTGCTATTGCTTTTGTTTGACGTGATCCACAGGCTTGATTCTGTGACTGAGATGATGATGATGACGATGAAGATTTATGAAAATGCAATGATACAGCAGATAAGCTTGGAGGTGACTCTAGTGATCCCCCTGCTCCTGTTTAATTTGAATACCTTTAACAATGTTTACTGCTGCTATCAATGGTGTAGCTATTCTAAATGTTCAACATTATGACTCACAACAAGGCCGAAAAAGAGTCATAGCTAAAAGCAGGTAAAACTGATCAAATAAGATTCATTTTAGTATTACAATACTAAAATGTTGATGACAATGAAATTCTCGTTTATAGATGAATACATTCATCTATAAACGAGGAATAAAAAAGCTGCATGAAGAGGAAACTAATTCTTTATTGATAACAATAAATTTCGATTTATTAGGAAAGCAAGAAGTTCAAAATCGGAATTTCATTGTTAACAAATATACGGAATTGATAAAAAGAAAAATGTCTAGAAAAAAAAAACCTGAAAGATCATCAGTAGCCCGTCGTTTACCACGTAATTTAGGATGTATACTTGAAGAATCATCGCGTAACATATTGCGTCCTTGGTCACCGTACCCATCCATCTTAACACTTCTTCATTTGCTTCCACTGAAAAAAACAACTGATTCTCAAGAATGAAAACCATATTTTAGGGCAAAAAAGATGATAAGGCGGTTGAACATTTCTCTCAGATGAAAATTTACTCTAAGATGTAATTTATTAAAACCTAGATGACCCGTCCATGAATCGATTCTCTCTCGACACACAATCATGCTAACTAGACAGAAAAAATTTTCTGGTAAAGTTTTACTTTCTGCACTTTTTTAAATTGGAAATAGAGCACTTCGTGATTCAATGTGAATGACAGCCTAACAATACTCTTCCTTTTATTTCTTCCTCCTCATTTGAATCAAATGTTATTAGTACTTAGAATGTATATAGAGTTCAAATATGAGCAGATGCAGACAGACACAAAACTCGAAAACAAAGTTGTGGAGATAAATTTAGGCTGATAATCATCTATATGCATGTCATCACATATATTATTACTCAACTTTAATTTACTCACACAATGAAGTCCTTTCTTAATAAAATATACTCAGGACAATTTCATGAATAACCACCAGTACCCAGGCAAAATTTTTTTCTATTTCTAATAAATATAAGCACTATATCTGCGTCAGAAATGGAAGTAAGAGAACAGTGCCTGAATTTAGTGAAAGTTCTAATGTTTCAAAAATTCAAACTAATTTAGATATTCCATGAATGCAATATTCATCATGAAAAATTCATTCACAAAGCTTCTGAATTTGTAACTGTGCACTGAAAAATTTTGATAGACTACAACACTTGATTTTTGGGGAACTCTACATTTAAATGTAGAGTTAACAACAAATAAGAGTTCGCTAATTACCAGTGTAATTTCGTCTATGGAGAGCTGCTGGCAAATATACACACCAATAAATCCCTAGTGTGAATATATATTTACCAACCGGTATAGCATTGAGTATTCGAAACTGTAAAATTTCCGAACAGATACTACATTTCTGGAAATGTTTACCAAGAAACTGAAGGAACTTTGGTTGAAACAAATGACGAATTTTGAATCGCACAAAATGACTGAGGAATTGCAATTTCCGGAGGGTGGAGGCTTACTTCGACGAATAACTAATACAAAAGCGCAGATTGCACGGGAACCGGTTTCGATTATTGTGATGAAGGTCAATTCTGTTTTATAATCACTCTCACCATCTGAAAGATTCATGCTACCGAGATTGCAAATAATTTGTCAAAGGGAATGTATAAGAGTTGAAAAAATGATTTGAATGTCTGTGAATGTTTCTTTTTTTGATATGATATGCTAATGATTAAATGTTAGTGCAGTTTTTTCTTTTTCCAAAAATTATACAATGTTATTAGTGGGAAGTACTTGAAAATGAAAGAAAATTGGGACTTATAAGTGTCTGCAATAATTAAAGGCTCTGACGCAGGAAATAATATCTGTGACTATATCAGTAGTCGTGACAGTTAACAATAGTCTGAGAATGTGAAAAGAATGATGAAATTTTTTTGAGTCACTGATTCTCATGCAAATCCTGACCATCTGAAGGTGAAGATGAAACAATGTGGAAAAAAAATGAATGAAGAATGTTTTTGAAAGCTTTGACTGAAAGCAAGCATTTTTTATACATGAGTGAACTGGACTACGAACGTAATATTCATTTTTCGGTAGAGCAAATAAAAAGACGAGCGCAATTATAATGAGTTTACATCGAAAAAAGTACGAATTTAATGCACTATCTGACCTGATGCCTCGTTAAAGGTCATAACATGACTATCTGAATTTTAAGCCATCAATATGCATTCAAATTGCTTTAATGCTCACAATTTAGCATAGAAAAACAATTTTCAAGTAGCAAAAATTCGTTTCTATGGGAGAAAGTGAGATTTAAAGAGTAGCTTCTTACAATGAGAAATTTATCAAGTGAAAGGAAGAGATGGAAAAGGTTCGACGAGTGGATCAACAAAATAGCAAACAGTGAAGAGGTTGGGGGAAATAGGAAGAATATAAGTGTGAATATTTATACCGCACGTTTCAGCACATTGCAGGGAGGCAGCCATCCGTACACATACTTTTCTGCTACTGCTATGGCTGCCTCCCTTCTTCAGCACATTCAACCGCAGCAATAAATGCACCTATTCAAGCAACACGTACATTTGCACATGCACAGTCAATCATGTGCGTGTGTGTATGTGTGTGTATGTGTATGGATGTGTGTGTGTGTTTGTGTGGATGTATGTGTACGTATAATTTGCATGTTTGTGTGTGCGTGTGTTAGTGTGTTAATGTATGGGTGAGTCTGCTAGGAACACAGTTCATAAACAGCTGATTGTGTGTGGGAGGGGAGAACGCTTCTTGTTGTCTCTTTTGCGGCTAGTCATGCGCACTACTCGCTTGTGTCATTTAGGTGCTTGTGCTCATGATGTGGTATCATGCGTGATAACCGCAACTAATGACTTTCATCACAGTAACCTCTTATTAATTAATTAATGGAAATACAAACAGAAAAAAGATGCACTTGGCTGCTTCTGCTTCTCTTTGTCATGTCAACTCCTTATCCCATAAAAGATCGATCGGTTAATGTTACTCAAGTAATTATACTTACCTCCATTGCTTTATTTTTACATTTTTCCCCTTGAAAACATGCGGTAATTACCAAGTTTCTGTTCTGTTTTAAAGGCAACAACTTTTTTTTATTTGCTTCTTTGCTTTTTTCTGCATGTTACCGTCATCTTCCGAGCTTCTAGCATTTGTAAAATCTTGTTTACAAACTTTGCTTTACCAGGAATCTGATATTTATGTCTTCTATTAGTTATCCCTTAAACATGTAGACAATCCTCAGAAGCAGTAATGTAATGAAGGAACAAAAATAAAAGATGATTCCTTCAATTATACCTCTTACAGGGAACTTTGTTCATTTTTGTTCATCAAATACTTATTGGTGCTTCGTCGCATGTAATGCTTCAACTAATAATTTTGCCATGATAATATATCTCGAAAAAACTGTTGGTCAATTATAAATAACTCAGGTTGCAGCACATTGAACACTGAACACAGAAATGTCCAACACAAACAATTTTTTCCTGCGATCGTTATTAAAACCTAATACACTTCTTAAAATTTTTATTATGAATGTTTTGATGATAATAAAAGAAGAACTTGGGAAACTGAATCTGAAAGCAAAAGCAGAAGTGAAGTCATCTTACCTTTTGTTACGAATCATTCCTCAGACTTTTTAAGGCATTAAAATATATAAGTACTGACTTTAGCTTCATGAAAACCACTTCCATTCAGTCATCTTTACGAATATCATTTACATAATACAAATGTAGCTTTCTCAGTTTCTGACATCATCTGTTCTCTAATTCACGTCACAAAGATTCGAATGATTTCACGGATTTGCACCACGTAATTGAAAGTATATCCTTTGATATTTTCCAGTACAGTTTTTTAACTTAATTCCCAGCATTTATAGATGATAGCAGACAGTGGAGACGAGTAATACTATCCAGTCATATTTAACAATTTCTAATGCCATACAATGATTATTAAAATAGTTTTTGTGAAACTGAAGTGTTTATTCATGTGGAGGCGGATATAAAATCAGTGCAAATATTAGCGTCATAGCATTGTTTGTACTTGGAAAAAATCCTGCAATTAGTTGCACTTTCGATATTTGTAGTAAAAATATTGTTGATGGCTTAAATAGCATCCCTCTCAAACTCTTAATTGCATTGTCTTAATGGTAATAATTAGTCATAAATTTCTTCAAGCAGTCAGTCATATTTGTGCGCCAATCGTGCTTCAGCCATTCTATTGATATTTTTAAAGCAAGAGAAAAATACTAATCACTTGTTAGTCAAGTATTTCTGCATTTTTTTTCAAAACTCTTTCTTTACAAAATTGCGATGTCCATAGAAATAAGAGCCACTGATACTTTTCAACACCTCACTTCATTTCATCAGTTATCACCAGAATATTTCATTGTAATAATACGTAGCAAGATAAAAGTACATAATACTCTGGATCGATTGGAAACATGACTCAAGGTTTTAAAGCAACTCATCATGCTATTCTAGTCGGTGTAAATGACAAAATCAATCAACATTAACTGTTACTCTGAAAATGTTGCCACCTTGTATGCAGTAATCGCACTTGATTAATGCTGTAAGTGCAGTGCTATTAATTGATTGGATCAAGTATAGGTCTCGTACCCATTTATTAGTTCCTTCAGAAAATGAAAGTATCTATTTAATTCAATCATTACTTCACAATTTACATTTGTTTAGATGAGTAAAATGCTCTTTCTATCAGTAGCCTGTGTTATGTTGCAATGAATGCATGAATATTAGGTCTGTCTTGGCCTGTTCTTGCAAGAAAAGAAAAGTAGAGATCTGTGGAAGAGAAAAGGATAAAGTTATCGACAAAAAGGACAGAAATGTAAAAGTCTTCGAGGTTTTGACAGCAAATAGAAACTACGAGATCTTACAGTTGCAACAGTTCTCTCATATTTGTTCTAACATACGTATTCAGTACAACGTAACAGTCTTCTTCACTTGCTTACGTTTATCAGCTCAAAAATAGCAAACAGAAAGTCGAGCAGAAATGCAGTGAGTTAGAAAAATTAATTATCCTTGTTCGTGTACCGTGTATGTTTGCTTTTGTATTCTACGCAAATGGAAATGAAGAAAAAGCAACTGTGAGAAAACATGACAAATAAGCTAGTAGTCAGTGAGTCAGTCGCGTGTGCATCTGATTTGTAGTTTTTGCATCTATCTTTAAAAAAGAACGAGGTTTGTGCACAAATATGACATATAAATGCGTGAGCTAAAGTTGTATACTTGCAGAAGTGTACATGTCATGTCAAGGACCAGTTAATCAGAGGGAAAGAAGGATGAATGCTCGTAAGGAAGAAGGGAATAAGTAAACTTGCAGCTCATGGGTCATTATTTTGTTGCAGAAGAGAATTACATATCAGGGAATGAATAAAGGAGTTGACCGTTTACATCATATGTGAGAGTTCTAAAAATTGACTTAATTACGAATCAAACTACCGCTCGTGTGAGTTGGACCTCGTTCGAAGCTATATTATCTTCCATATTTTAGTTTCATGTGAGCCATTTTGTTTTGGCTTGCCTTAACGATATCAAGTAATTGATCTAACCATTTGTAGTTAGATCATTTCAGTTTATGCATAAATTTTAAAAAATTATGAATGCATTGCAGGACGCGTATTTTACTAACCTGAAAACGGCTGCTGCAATTAATTGTTCAGTATCAAAATTTTACGACAGGTTAAAACTGACTACATCTGACAGCATAACAAAAGTAATCATTTATACGCTTCTATTTAATTTTTACCGACACCAAAAGTAACTGTCCTGTGAAGCGATTTTTTTATAGAAAATTTCAAAGTCCAATTGTCACTTTGACTGTTGCAGAAATGTGATAAATATGTAATAGCATGAAAAAAGATTTCACGAAGATTTTGTTATGGAACTTTTTTCAGTTGTTGTCGTCATTAAATTGAGCGAAGACGCATTATTAAGGAAATTCCCTCGTTTGTTTGCAGATGCTCTTTAGACTTTTTCCTCAACAACCGTAGAGATGGAAAACTTTCTGTACAATAGTATATCGACTTGTACTCTTCGACTGAAAGAGGCTACTTACAAGTATTTATGTTAATCATTATCAGAAGACAAGATAAAGATGGCAAGTAGGACTTGACTACACACATCGTTCCACTGATTGCTGCCATATTTTCTGATTGGTTTTTTTAAATCATAAATGCAACATTTCAACTAAACTAAGCTGTCTTTGACTACACAAATTTCGAGAGCATTTTTATCCTAATTCTTTTGTTTTTTTCGAGTTTAAGTGATTACTTCTAGGGTCCCATGTATTTTTAGCATTAGCATGAGCGAACAAAATGGAGGTTCTGTTTTGCAACAGTGGTAATAAAACTTGAAAGTATCTGAAATGTTAGGAATTTGCTAGTTAATATTTTCTTTAGGAACTTTAATTTGATAGTTTTTAACTTTATCATATTTTCAATAGACAGTTGTCTCATTTTGCGTCATGACTTGCCTTCTTTCTGCATTTGTTTACTTTCATTTCCTATTGACAGCACTTCCGAATTAAACCGCATTGATCTTGATTCTAGCAGTACAGAATGTACTGTAAATGGGATAGCATTACAGAATGTATTGTAAATGTAAATGGATTGTAGGTGGTCAGTAAATTATGGTTTCGCAAAGAACGCATAGAACAAAAATTTATAGAGCCGATGAGATGTGGCTTGATATTATAAGTTCTTTCAAAATCTGAACGCTGAAAAAATAATGAATTTCGAAAAAACAAGCAGCTATTTGTCAGTATAAAATAAAACGTAAGGGCAATTAAGAGGTGAAACACACGTAAATATTTTATTAAGATCCAAAACATACGTTTCAAGTCGTTCTTAATAAGTCCAATAACTTCTGGATGAAAAAACCTTAATACCATGCAAAATCCATGTTTGCTCTTTCATGGATCACAATCGAATTACTTCATGTATCAGTTGAGCTGAATTTTGCTTTTGTAAAAAAATTTTTCTCAATCAGTATCATGCCAAGAATAGACTGAAAGCACGGCACAACGGTCACAATCAACTCACTTTGAAACAATCTTAAAAGCAATAATAAATACTTTTAGAAATAAGGAAAACATACAACTCAACCATTTTGAGTTTGAAGGATTTAAAGAAAAGCTTCCTGAAGTCCTGAAGTTAACTTTACAAGAAAATACTAAGACTTAATATTGCTGTGATCTGAGAAAACGCCCGCAAATTCTACATCCACCTCCGTTCTCATCTGAAAGGAATTACGTAACTCAAAAAATCGTCAATACTGGCATATATAAATTCACGTGAATGAATCATATTTTTAGTACCCCATCGCTAAAAGAATAATCAAAATGTTCAGTAGATTTAAATTATCTCTTGACCCCTCAGTTTTCGCCGTTTGAAGATAACACTCTACACCTCATAAAGTATTACTAGAATCTCACGTCACCACCACAATCTTCATTTTTCATCGGTTCGTTCAATCAGACGCAAATAACACTTACAAAATTATTAGAAACAGTATGATTTAAAAGCATTGACATGCTGTGATCAGTCGAAAGCATTTCTCGAAAATATTTGAGTTGAGCAGATGAGACTTCTCGAAAACAGAATAAAATTTTCAAAAGACTGAAAGTTCTGCAAAACTACTTGTGCTTGAAATATTTCGTTTACTATCTAATTCTCACTCTTTCTTTGCATAAGTGCATCTTAAGTAGACTGAAGACATTTCAAGTAGATCAGTTGATGCAGAATTTCATGGCAGCCATATAATTACATATCAATGAACACGTACAATTCTGCCATTATACGGAAACTGCTTCTGGATGCATCAAATTAATCATAGTCTACTGTTCCATACGTTTGAAATACAAGCATCCCTCAAAACTAGTCTAAGTAGCGAATAGGCGAAACAAACACATAAACTAAATTACTGGATATGAAATATCTACCACCAAACATTCACATAGCTGTAACAGAACTGATCAGCATGCGATACTATTGCAAAGGATATTCTTGATCTCTTACTACTGTAGACAAACTTTCTGAATGAAATCTACCGCAACCAAAAGGGATAACATCGGAAAGTAGAAAACCGAACATTTAGAGAAGCAACCTGGAATGCATTTACTATGTTAAAAACAAGCTAAAATATACTTCCAACAATGAAATTTATTTTTATCATTTTGAGTAGAACTAATAAAAGTTAGCAGGTAAAACCATCAGTAGTTAATACATTAAATGATCGAGAAAATCATATTCAGTGACTCATATATAGATATTATCAATGAGACAAGCTGTTTGAAATTCGGAGATAAACACATATGTAAAACAAACTCATGAAATGAAACAACCATTCCACTGACAATACTTTTAAAGAACAAACAAATCAGATGAGCGCACAGTGCATAACAGACAAAACACGACCCGGATTATCATGGCATGATCCTAGCTGCAATGCATGATACAAGCAAAAAGTGTGCTTTAAAGAATAATCAAAAAGTTTGCAATTATGTCGACTGAAACATAAGAAAAATGTATTCTAAATTCAAATCCTGCTCATTAAATAGCAACAAATTCGATTCAACAATGCCATACACGCAAACAATATTCCAAGTTCAATGCATACCCGCATAACGATCCACCCTAAAAACTAAACACTATAACAATTATTTTATGAAAGTGTGACCAACATAACTTTGTACAATACTGCTGATTGCAGATCAATTCCTCATTTTCCTTTTTCTATCTCACCCCCAATGATGATCGATATCTCTAAAATGGAATTGTCAAATTCAATAAGCACCTCTTAATTTTTTACTCCCTATAGAAACCCATTTATCCAAAATACAAATAAAGTTACAATGACTAGAAAACAAATTCACTTTTAGTAAACCCCCAGATATACCGCAAATTGAGGTATGACACAATCAAAAATAGGAAATACCGAGTACAAAAAAAAGATAAAAACAGAATCCATTGTACGAAAAAGAAAACAACGAGAATTTTCGTACGTTAAGCGTTTTTCTTCACCATTTTTTATTTGAAAATCAATTAAACATTTTAAAACAAATTAACTCGCTTGGTCAAAACACTGCATTGCTAAATCAAAGGAAACACACAAGCCACACATGCAAACGTGCAAGAAATCCAGTGCTTATAATATTTATGGTGATAGATTAAGAAGGGAATAACTGTCTTAGCATTACAGTGCTCTCAAAATAAGAGGAGAAAATGAAGCACTTATCTAAAACTAGAACAATTTGAACAGATTCTTGTGTGCACTATCAATCAATGCTGAGAATTTTAGAGACTCCAGACAAATCGATGAAAATAAGATACAAAAAAAGTTTACTGTGGAGGTGTACAAGGAGTACAAGGAGGCACATCTGAAGCTTCTTCGTCATGAGATACATCAGTAGGTTCACTCATCGAATCTGGACGCTGGTTATCATCCACTGGCCAAGCCTAAAATGAAATGACAATTTCAATTAAAAATACTGCTAAATATACAAAAAAGCGGCTGTACAAACAAAACCGACTGTAAAGTAGAGGAAACCAAGAACACATACCCCCTGAATTTGATTTACAATAGTATCGGATAACGATGAGTTTTCGTCTTCTTCTTGCATTAGCATGTTATCCTCATAAATAACGTACTGCTCCCCCTTCAAAGACTGACAGAATTCAAAAAATAAATCAACTGAATAGAACTCACAGAACTATTTATATATATCAATATAACAAATTCAGCACTCACTGCTAGTTTATAACTTAGAGAATTAATTTATTCTTAAAAAAGCCATATACAACTTCAGTCTCAATGAACAGTGATGGCGTAATCCTACAAAAAAAGTTTAAAAATTGAAAAACGTAAATATGTCCTTATAAAGTGTCTTGACAAATGTCATTTAGAAAACTCAAAGTTCGAGGAAAACATCTTAATAAAACAT
Organism: Thelazia callipaeda; assembly: GCA_900618365.1. Taxonomy (NCBI): domain Eukaryota; kingdom Metazoa; phylum Nematoda; class Chromadorea; order Rhabditida; family Thelaziidae; genus Thelazia; species Thelazia callipaeda. The sequence goes on from UYYF01004387.1 coordinate 73,680, forward strand.
TTGAGAATTCCGTGAGAAATTTTTATGAAGCACTTCTGATAAGAAACGACAAAAAAAAAAGAGGACTGAACATACTTGTAAGCCTGAGTTAAAAGAGAGAACTCCGCCAAAAGGATTTATATTCTGAACTTCCGAAGACACAGATGTACCCAAAGGAGCAGAAGCAAGTTGTTGTGTGATGTCCAAAATCCCCATGTCATCTACAGTTATGATGCACCAAATCGACTCTAAAGCAATAAGTTTTAACAGTGCCAAAGGATTTTGAAAATGCTTAGTCTCGATTTCCTCAATCAACCAGTTACCTCCAAATGGTATCCCAGAAGAGGTATTCAGCTGCCATCTGCTCTGATATATTCCATTCGCAGCAGGGCTAACCATTTCAATACTGACATTAATTTCCTTCCCTGGAGGCAACTGTTGAATCCAACATCGAGTCGTATCCGACAATTTATCACCTATGAGGTTACCATATTAAAGTCACCTTATAACTTCCAAGTGATAAATAAGGGTATTAGAATAGAACTCTTGGTATACCGATCCAGTTTATTTATATTTTTATAAACATTTAGCATAATATATGACCACGTATAACATGGTGAATCCACATGTCTAATATTATAATCGCTTAACTTAATAAATAAGCAATTGCCTGATGTTGCTACAAATAATTAAATTACTTCTGATTAGAAGATATATTTCAGTTGTGCAAAATAAAGCAAATATAACCTTCCATGAAAGTTAAGAAACAGCCACTAGGCCACCAATTTTTTCCTGAGTTGCGGATTCGCCATGTTTTTATAAAGCGTGTGCACGGTGGTACGCTCTCACCCTGAAAAATAACTCAGAAATAACAAATATCATGCCAAACTTCATCAAAACTATTTAAATATCGCAGATAACATGCAGACCTCGCCTATAGTAACATCTTGGACAAACTGCATCGAAGGCAATTCTGTAACATATTCAGGAGGAGGAGAACCAGTACCATTCGCACTTCCATAATCATAATAAGCCCCTAGAGCAGCTTGCAGATTCCTAAATAAATTCTGGAATCAATAATATCGAAAATTACCACTTAATTTCAAAAACGACAAATATGAGTAGATTCAATTTAAGTGTTTCAGTAAATCTTAAAATTGAGATGTGCCATGAATATACTTACCAGCTATTCATATCAAGAAAGAACGCGCATGTTTCATCTGAGAGTACGTGGTCATCACCAAGAATTTGCTGAAATTGCTTGATGAGTACATCACGATCACTCGTAGCCATACATGAAAGTGCTTGCGACAAAGCACCATTAACATCGCCATCAATATCCATTTCCATAATACTTAATACTGAAAGCTAAAAAAATTTTATGAATGAAATGTCATATTTTAAGATTTAAATATGGAAAAGTTTGATGGATTAGAGATACCATACATGACAGCGAAAAACCCGCAAACATTTTACCAGGCAAACGAAAACGAAAAAGTGAAAAAACTAAGAAAAATGTCAGAAACTGAATAGCTCAGAGACACACCCTTTTTTTCTGGTATATTTTTCCGACCACTACTTACATTTAAATGATAACTTGCAAATATGTAATAAATTTTCGGAGGAATGAATGTGAAACATAAAATATGTAAAAATTATAACAAAATACTGTGCTAAACTATATCACTAATGTTTCCTTCCTCCCGCCGCTGAAAATGTGCAAACTTCCAAAGTTCAATGTTTCTTAGGAAAAAATAGAAATATAACAGCAGAAAGAGAAATAGACTCGTTCACTACAAAACATAGTAAACAATGAAATTTATATCCCAAAATGATTAAGACATGGCATGTGACAAACACTTCACGTATTCTATCATCTTCCGTGCAATATGTGATCTTAAATTAGCCTTGAAGAAATGAACCTTTACTAGTAAACTACATTTGAAATAGTTTGCAATACTTTCATTAAAAAAACACCGAAAACGAATACTCTATCGTGTTTTCATTACAGTACAGTGCCAACCATATCAAGCAACTAGAAATACTCAACCTCCAGCAAACCTACCAACCACCGAACGACCTCTCCCAACTTGTCGAACTAGTAAACAGCAACATAGGCACTCACAAATTTCAAACCGCGTACGAAGTTTGTTACAAAATTCGGCCACTTTAACAAAGGAAATCATACGAAAATTCGCCCTTTAATTTGTTCTCCATATTTTCTTTGATGTTTTAGGAAGTTTGGATAGTTAGTAGTGTAGGAGACTAATTAATTTCCTATTAAGGAGTGGAGGCATGAATATTTCTTACTTCTTGACTAGTCTTTCATGGTAGAGTATAGGCTTCTGAGTGAAACTGAATAAGTTACTCGTTTGTATTACTTTGTAATGATTTTTTTCCCGCTTATTAAGCATAAATTTCGGGAAAACGAGAATCGGAATAAGAAATCAAATTTGCAATGGCTGTGATGAATTGTGCGGGTGGGAGCGTGAAACTAAATACTGGATTCTCCATACCGTTAATTGGCTTAGGTACATACAAAATCTCGGGGCAGCAGACGGTCACCGCAGCTGTGGATGCTGCTCTGAAAGTCGGTTATCGGCTTTTTGATACTGCCAAATACTACGTGAACGAGCCAGAGCTCGGTCGTGCACTCCACGTAAGCAACCACTTGTTTTCTCAATACTTTATTATTCCTCATATTTGCAACATGATCATGTCCCCAAACGATATTGTCATGTCCTCAGACGATATTGGATTATGTATGGATTAAGGTGTCTGGGAAAGCAATTTACGCTGTTAAGTGTACTAAAATTATTCTTGATTCTTTTTCAAGAGTTTATAGTTTTTTTAATTATTGAGAATGCTGATCTGCCGTTGTTTGGTCGTAAAATTTCCAGTTGCACATCTTCCTTTAAGACTCAGCTACTTTTAGTTGAAATTCAGTCTTGCTATACGAATGGTAACTCATACTTAAATTTTTTAGGAATTGCTACCGAAGTATAATCTAAAACGAGAAGAAATATTCATCACTACAAAATTTTTTTTAGCTGAAACAAATAATGCTGAACATACACGAAAAATGGTGGATGAATCTCTTAGAGACCTTCAGACAGAGTAATTTTTGATAAAAATTTCCACTTTCTTGATTATGGAAATTTCCAGCTTACTTCTCGAAAACTATTTATTTATTTAGGCCTAGTTAAGGTTAGTAATATTAAAAGAAGGTGCTTAGAAGCCATCAGTATTTTTCATGTGTCCTTGTTTATTCCATTCATATAAAGCTATTTTTCAGTTATCTGGATTTAGTCTTGATACATTATCCAAAGGCTTCAGAAAGTAAAGACGACGATCCTCGGAATCCCCAAAATCGTAAAGATGCTTATATAGAACTTGAAAAATTAAAAGGTCCATTTAGTTGATTTTATTTATAGACCCAGTTCTTTATTACTTGCATCAAAAACCTAGCATTTCAGGAACTTATTTTCATTCCATGTACTGTAATTTTCATTCTTTACGTTTGTTGTATTTTTAGTGGTTTATTATAATAATAACATTTTAAGAGGAACAAAAAGTGCGATCAATAGGTGTTTCCAATTATGAAATTAAGCATATAAAGGAGATTCAATATTTTGGAAAAATGATGCCATCTGTAAACCAAGTCGAATTTCATCCCCATTTCACGCGGAATGAATTAAGAGATTATTGTAAATGTGAAGGGATATTCTTTCAGGTAAGCTAGCTAGCATGAATTTACTTATTTTTTATTTTCAAGAAATATAGTTGGTTGTTGTTGTAGTGTTTTGAATTCTCTTGAAATATCTAGTTACTATAGCAATGCTTGTTCTCAGGCATATTCGTCACTGGCTAGAAATCATCCTGATCTAATAGATGATCCTACTATTGTGAAAATTGCGGCAGCACATAACTCAACATCTCAGGTCTTTCAGTACTTTAATAATTTTTTGCATTTATAAAAATTTTCCTCTAAAAAATTAGTTATCATATCATTCTATAATTTGTTATCTATAGCTCGTCCTCTTAGCCTGGGCACTGAATCTTGGTATAGGTGTCCTACCAAAGTCTTCGAGTCCAAAACGAGTGAGCAGTAATTTTAAGGTACGAAATTTTACTTTTTGTGATGTGGGAAGCTAATGGTTAAAACAGCCATACTAGTTCTATTTTAAGTTGGTTTTTAAGTGTACCAGTGTAATATTTCATGATATAGTTCCTAAAATCAAATATTGGACAATGATTAACAGGAATTTCTTTCGTTTCAAATTGTATTTTCAAAGACAGGAATTTAAAATGTTGAAATTGAATTCCCTTTTTGATTATTTACTCTCAGTTGAATAATATATTCAACAGACATTGAATATTAACTTATTCACTATATCTATTTAAAAAATTATTATGTGGCACGTAATTTATATTTGGTTTGTTTTAATACTATAAATGCATAACATAAGAAAGTTTCTATTTCTATTTTCAAATGGCATGAAACTATCAAATTAATAAGAACTGGTTTTTTAAATAATTTTTTGACTACTCTTAATCATTTCTTCAGGCCATTGATCTGAAACTCACCGAAGAAGAAACAAAGCTGATCGGGAAACTAGATAAAAACAAAAACTATATAAGATGTGATGGCTGGAATGTTAATTAACATTTTAAAGGGAATAAATATTTTCACTTCAGAAATTTCATGATGCAATTTTAACTAAACCTGAATGAGATTCTGCTTAATGAATACAAATATGTGGCTGATTTTTGGACCATTTTATTCATTCCTCACAAGATTGGTTCATTCTTTTCTACTTAGATATATAAAAGTTGAATAAAGATAGTATTCTGCGACGCTTCAAAAACCACAGTTCAGAGTTCTTGTGTCAAATGTATCAATTTACACAACACTGGTTTCGAAAAAGTTCTTTCAAATTTTAATCCAGTTTGTGTTAATACAAGATGTGTTAAGCATCTGGTAGCTACACTCTCTTCATACGTTTTGTGGCATTTCTGGCCATGTATTCTGGAATTATGAGTATGGCAGCTAAGTAATTCCTCGCGTATTTTTCTATTAATTACATTGTATTGCTAAATTGCATAAAGGATGATGGAGAGAAATCTTGAGATCAAATTGACAAGATTATGAGTTGCGTTTACATGCAGCTTACAATGTAGACGGTAGATTCTTTCCATAAATTGACTACCTTAATTCTTACTCTAGTGTGAGCATGATATGCATTTTTACGGTTTTGTGACAAGATTTAACCATGTAAACTACAAGTGAAAACTGTCTTGACATAGTTCGATAAAATCTGTTTTATTTTGGAAAGATTATGCATTAAATCATCGGTCTCGATTATAAACAAGATAAGGAATAAACTTTTACATGGTAGATTCTGATCATATAAATTGACCCTTTCTTTTATATACTTCACGTGATATTCTAAGTTGTGAGTTGGAAAATTTTATTTTTAGCCATACCCTCACTTGCACGAAATTAAAAAAGCTATAAATTTAAAAAACTGAGAGAAGAAAACTTGAAGTAGAAAGAAGAGAGAAAGTATTTACATTTCTGAAATGATTCTCGGTATCGAATTGAGAAGTGAATGCGTCATTATTCAAATTTTGATTGCTTGGCTGGATTGAAAACTGCATTTGTCAGCGTAGTTTTGGGCCTAAACTTAGAACGTGTTCTTTTTTCTTTTTGGCAATCTTGGAATTTGCAAGCTCGGAGAATTCTTTGCATCCCCTCCCTTTAGAACTGTTCCTGTCTTCTTCAGACAAGCACGTCTATGCATTTTCTTCTTATTTCCTCCATGTGCACCAATTTTTCTATTCTTCTTGGCTAATAGGTGATATTGATCTGAGTTATATCTGGTGAAATTAGCCTTGACTGTGATTAGACATTTATTTGCCTTTTTGGCATTGCATCTTGACTTCCTCTTTACATCTCACGATTCTTTGGCTTGCCATATGTGTGAGTTTGCCTTTGTGCTAATCTTTTAAATTGTGCTGTAAAATTCAATGATTAGAAGCAAGCAAAACGACTTGTTGAATCGTGCCTAGTGTGGCGGAAAGAGTGCTCGATACATAAATTCAACATTTTATTGAACAATCATAAATGTTTTTTCATCTTTTGATTGCATACTTCTACTTTGATTACCAATTAATCTCTTTACTTGATAACGGGATCTGTTCTTAAATCGTCATTCACTTTTATCTCATTCAGATTAATTTAATCCGAACGAACTCTTTACATTTATTTCAAGTGCAGATGGAGTATGGTCATTGTATCTCAGCATCAGCTTCAGCATCAAGCGAACAAAATTTTTTTAATTGAGTAAATATCATTCGTTCCCATTACTGCTGGTCCATGCATGTAATATGAACGAACAGAAGTGATTCAGATTTGAAATATTGCTTTGAATGGTATTGTACTCTGTCATTAGCACTTATTTTAACAGTATTATCTCAACTTTCACTTCTTCTTTTACTGCATTATACACTTTTTATTCTTATCTTAATGATAACAATCACAAAATTTAATAACAATAATAACATGATTCAAGTTTAGAAAGAATTTGATTCATGTTGGTAGCATCATTTTTCATTTCATTATTGAATAGTATGGATAGAATAAATAATGTGATAGCAAAAGTTCGTTTGTTGTGAGTAATACTCCACATGAATCCGGGTCAAAGTCTGTTTGTGGGAAACGAAAGAAGGGAGATAAGTTAAACGAAAATCCTTAGGGAGCGTTTTTCTAAAGAAAAATGAGCTATCAGAACTTAAATCGTTTCACTCCATCATTCCACAAATTTGGCGGTTTTGGAAAAAGTGTTTAATCATTTCCAATGTCTAGATTGAACATTATCTGCTTGTTGATGTTAACTTTAATCTTGAAATCATAACGTCCTTGATGTAATTAGTTTATATTTTGTAAATTCATACACAGGGGAGATATAACTTTAAAATATTCCTTCAATGTAAACAAAGAAAAATTCAATTTAAGCTGACAAAAAAGTTTTCCTGAAAATTCAAATATTACATATTTATTTAAATTTGAAACAAATCCGTTTAACGAAATTATTTACTCGTTAAAATAATAAACCTTCGTAACTTATTCATTTACTGTGCTTTACAATTCAGCAGTGCCAGATTTCATGAAAATAGAAATGTTATATCAAAATTTGTTAAAATTATTTCAGGGATTATACTTGCAGAGTGCATAATGTGTAAATAATGCAAAGTCAAATTTTATTTGCATGGCATCGAGAATTTCACGGTGTAGTTCTGTATCTGATGAAAGGTATAGCTCAGCTTGTGCACTGCTCAAAGATTTTTGCGAGCGAACTAGTTCACATGGTATTCCATTAATTAGGTATATTAATTCTTTATGATGTTTGAAAAACAAGATAGATCCAAAATTCATTATGCTCGAAACAGCTTTATTTTGATGCACATATCATTTTAATTGTTTTTAAATAGCACTGCTTCAAAAGTATTTTATATTTATAAACTATAATTTCAGCTCGCCATCTTTTTTTAGTCGTACTGTATGGACACTAATCACTTTACTGTGCTTTGTTTTATTCCTTTACCAAACATATTGGACGTTATCAGAATTTCTCCAATACAGAACAATAATTGAAATGCAGTTAAAATTTGAACCTGGTATGAAACAAATGAGTCAATGAAATACTACAAGAAATACGAGCTTTGTTTTTATTAAGTAGCATGATTGTTTCTGTTTGGATGTGAAACAATTTGTTTCACTTTATTCAATTTTTTCATGCCATTATTTAAAATTGTTTGTTCTATGTCATTTATATTTTTGCATATATTTCGCTTTCAAAGATTCTACTTTCTTCCTCTTATTTTTGTCCCTTTAAACTAATTAAAAGTGAAATAATTTTGAAAGTAGTTTCAGAGCAGCTTGTTGAAAATTAATATTATATTCAGAAAAATTTTTTGGATTATTTATAAAATGGTAATGATACAGTTCAAATTCCAAATCACGTAGAAATTAGAGCTTCTTTCAATAAGCAGTCCTATTTTTATAGTGATATAACAGTAGACAAAAAATAGTCAGCAAAATAATTACAAATTATTCAAGTAATAATACATGGTTTTTAGCTCCTTTTCCCGCAGCTACTGTTTGCAATTTGAATGCCTTTAAAAACAGTGAATTAAAGAAGTATCAAACTATCTATGAAGGGGTTTTTTTTTCTTATTACTTACTAAATTACAATTTCTTTTGAAAACTATGTACTACTGCGAGAAAATCGAAATTTAAGCATTTGATAGACAATTTTCCTTTTACAGTAGCATATTTTATTTCCAAATTTTAAATGCTTAACTGATAGTCTGAAACTTTAAATTTAAAACATACATTCATTTTACTTAAATACTGCTAAATTTTTTAAATAATATTGAAAGCATTGGTTGTTTTAGTTAGATATTTGGGAAGAAAAAATCAATCGGTATAAAGGTTCAGCAATTTACTCCGATATCTCAGTAAGAAAAAGGCGTGAAGTTAATTACACGCCTGTATTTGTTCGATGTAATTGCATTCATCCAGATGATCTTTGTGTTCCACAAAGAAATCCTTTACAAGTATAGTTATAATCATTAGTAAAAAATTTTGATCAAATCAAAAATTACACACATATCACTTTGATTTAATCACTTATAATGTTGTAATAATTGCAGAGAAATACAACAGTATGCATTTGTTTCGAAGATGTAAATACAGGCAATATTTGGCCATGTTATGCTACAACTATGTGGACCGAGAAGGTAAGCATTCTTGGTTTTGATATATTAATAATTCTTTTATAAAGGACTTGCAGTTAAACATTCATTGAACATTTCTAGCAGTGCTTTGATTGCTCGTTATCGAATACTTGTAATGATCCTGATCGATCCAATACTTCTGTGTCAAATTCATCAACTAAGATTCACAAGTGTTTGTGTCAATTCGTCTCCAATAACTGCGTTATAGTGCCAGAAGGTGGCATGCGATGGTGGAATCCTAATAATTTTACAATATATTCTGTCATGTCATCATCAACAGCATCTTTTGAACTTGCTGAAACCTTTGGCTTGACTGTATATTCCATCCTTACTCTACATATTAAAACACATGAATTTTTGAAATGAATTCTAGTTACAACTAGCAACCGAAATGGACTTAATTACATTACTTGCAAATTACCAGTCTAAAAATTAGTGCAATTTATGTTGTAGCAAAATAAAAGGAATATTAAACTTAATTTGTGTTGTCAACAGATGTAACTTTTTTAGCATAAAAGGTTTGATGATACATTTTGCACCTTAACGTGAAATATGCTTTTTTTCTGAAGGAAAGACAAGATCCAGCTGCTATGACAGCAAAGGCGAAAGAAAATGTGATATTCATGGTTGCTGCATTGCCTCAAGAAGTACGTAGAAATCTGTCTTACACACTGGAAGAATTTGTACTTCGTTGTTCATTCAATAGCGAAGATTGCATTCTTGATAGGTTTGAGATCTTAATAATTTATGACCATTTCTAATTTGTGCAATAAAAATGCATACTTACATACAATACTTTGCATACTTTGTGCAATAAAAATGCATGAAGTGAAGATGATGATGTTTCTTTCAGGGATTTTGAATTACATATGGATCCTGAATATGGAAATTGCTACACATTTAACTTTAACGATTCGGTTGAACTGAAAAATAGTCGTGCAGGTTGCTAGTTTCAAATAGTCACTAATCAGTCACAATTTCTTAATAATATTTACATAAATAAAAGGTGGAATAGTGCATTAAAATAATTAATTGTTGTCAGATATACAAAATCTAACACAATTCAAATATAGCTAGTTTCTCATTACTTGGAAATGCATGCATATTGATATTACTTGACTATTTTTGCATGATATGCAGTTTAAAAGATAACATCAAATTTTTATTAACACTTAAAATTGATAACAAATAATCAAATTATTCTAAAATTTATAATGACTCCAAAATTACTATCTATAATTGCTAAAAACTTTGAGCCATTACTCATTTTTGTAATTGATCGTTAGCAATTTTTGTGAAGATTACATGTTCAGGACCTATGTATGGATTGCGTTTACTACTTAATGTCAATCAGAGTGATTATTTGCCCACAACTGAAGCCGCTGGTGTTCGGCTTGTTGTCCATGAACAGGTTAGTAGGTTCAAAATATTCTGAATGGGCAAAGAAGCATTCATTAAGTTGAATCTTTTCAGGATCAGGAGCCTTTTCCAGACACATTTGGTTATAGTGCACCGACCGGAGTTGTGTCGTCATTTGGCTTGAAAATGGTAATCATTTACATGTTTCTTGATTAAATAACGACCGTAACATGTTTGCTTTTACTTAATTGTCATAGTATTTAATATTTTTGTTTCAGAAAGTTTTACATCGTCTTGATGCACCATACGGAATGTGTAGTGACACATTTAGGCCAGCTGGCTATATTTATGCAGAACATTATTCACCTGAGGTTTATAATATTCTTAATAATTCACCTGAGGTTTACTATAAACAGTCAGAGTTTGTATTTACTGACTGTTTATTGAATGTCTTTGTGGTTAGTAAATATAAACTTTTAATCGCATTACAAAAGCACCTTTTTCATTCTAGGGTTGCTATCGTAATTGTTTTCAACATACAGTATTGAATAGATGTGGCTGTGGTGATCCACGATTTCCATTACCTTCGGCAGATTATCATCCATGTAACGTGAGGAATATAACCGAAAGTAAGCACTTATTTTGACATTATCGTAATTGCTTTTTGATAATAGGATTTGCCATTTTACCAAGATTTTTTGAAACTTCGGTAGTTATTTTTTGTACAGTTATTATTTTTTTTATTTTGTTATTCTTTGTTGATATTGCTAATTTGCATTAAAGTAAAATAAATGCATAAAATGAGTAGCGACTCACTGCTATTCCAAAAACATGAAAATCAGTTTATTTGGGATAAAAAAAATTTTTTTCACTGACAATTTTTCTCAACTTTTATAAAGTTTTTAGGTAAATGTCTGCGCAACTTTACTCAGCATTCTGGTGGCTTTCATCACATCCAACATGATTGCGAATGTGTTCAGCCTTGTAATGAAAATGTTTTTGAAACGGCTTATTCGGCAGCTGCTTGGCCAGCGGAAAATTTTATCATTGGTATCGAATGCCCAGCTGTTATTGACATTGCAAATGACTCTAGTGCTTGCACCGAATATTACAGGTTTGTTCGAATTTCATTTGTTTTCCTTATAGCAATATTCTGGTTTTTAATGTATATTTTGTTTTCAAAACGGATTTAATTGAAAACAATCTGCTTCCAGAAAAAATACAGCTTACATTGAAATTTATTATGAACAACTGAACTTTGAAACACTTCGCGAAACTGCTGGATATTCGGTTTGTTTCAGATTTCTAGCTATTTGTCCTCCTCACATAGGGCCTCGTGACTGTTTACTGAATGATTTTAGATTGCTATTCAAATTCATACGATATCTGTTATTTGGATTCATGTGCTGCAGTTTGATATTTAAGATTAATTTGGATTTGATTAATTGAATTCTTGTGCACAGACAATTTCGAAGTAATTATTGCATTGAATAATTCTAAGATTAGCACTTAAATTATTCAGATTGTAAATTTATTTTCGGACTTTGGTGGCAATATTGGTCTCTGGATTGGATTTTCAATCATAACAAGTTCGTAATGAAGCTTTTACTTTCAATCTTAAATATCTAATAGCTACAAAAAATAAAAATAAAGTCAAACAACCAGCAGAAAAACATTTGCAGTGATGGAAATAGTTGAACTCATGTGTGAAATGTGCTATTATGTAGCATGCAAACGACCAACGAGAATGGCTCGATTGAAGCAGCGACGCGATAATGAGCACGCGAAGCTGCAATTTCGGTGCCATCCTGATAGCTTATCCATATATTCAAAAACCGTCGATCACTCAATTACAGTAGAATCAAATCTTGATCTCGAGGAAGCTTTTACAATCAATCACTCTTCTCGACACTGAAATGAAGGAAAAAGCGAACCATAATTCATTACTTCCTCTTCTCGGAACGTGCCTCAATTTTAACTTCAGTCTGCCGATTCCTGTTCACACTTTCCCACTTCAGTTAACATTTATTATTCATTGCTGCTAAAACTGTTAGCTTTTACGTCAATTTATAAATGAAATTGGCAACTGAAATATGCTTAATCAAATTTAGATAAATAATCATAAGATTATATTATCATATTGGGGAATTGACATAGTTCTGATGATTATAAAGTTGCTATAAGATGACGAACCTTTCGTAGAGTTCTAAACTCTAAATGATAAGTTTTACAGTTATTTTTTTCGAGAGCGAGGAGAGAACAGTAGTTTTATGCCGTTAGAAGACAGTTCACAAGTAACAATTCATATAACAAATGGAGAAAAATAAATAGGGTAGATCAAAAATGGAAAGTAAACATCATACATATAATGAAGACAACATTATAGCAAAACACAAGCGGATAGAAATTTTTAGTCAAATCTGTTCAAAAAAATTTTTAGAAACAATTTTGGTCAAGCTTTGGCGTTATCAGTAATTTCGTCTTATATTTCCACGACTTATACGCTGTTAGAATATTATTTGTAGAAAGCAGACTGTCTAAAGAATATATTTTGCAAGGGAGAACGCAAATAATAATAGATTACGATAATATACGGAGAAAAAAGAGCCGGTCAGCAAATAAATCGTGTATATAATAAAATTTGTTACAGTAAGGAACTATATAATGAGCCAGAACGGGTTAAAGTTCAAATTATGAAAAAATATAATAGCAATGGCGGATTACTAGCCACTATCATGTATTTTTTCATCACATGTAAAAAATAGTAACATGCATAATGATCAAAGTTTTAGGCCGATTTCGGTTACACAATAGTATGAGCATTTCAGTCTTCAATATGTTTTTTCTGGCTACTGCCAGTGAATTAGACTACTCAACACGCCAACTAAGGATATTGAAATATTGAAACAATCACTTAATTAGCTGTCGTAATATACACTGAGAACATTTATTTCGCCTGTAGAAAATGTCTGTGTTGAGGCGTCGCTAACCTGTCGCAATGAGGGAAGTGTTGAAGAAATGACGTTGTTCAAAGTGCCAACTACTCCGCCAATTCTTCTTGGCAATCTGAAGGGCGTTGTACCGTTCGTTGGGTATATTGCAGGTGGCGGACGATTTGCATTAGGTATTAGTGCTTTGAGACATTTTTCTTCGAACAATGCAGACAGATGTTTTGGCAACATTGTGCTCATCATACGATATAACACTGTTACAAGACAGTATGCCTCTTCAACTACAGTCAGCAGAAACTCATCGGTTAACGGCCTCGAACCCCAACTAAAACATACTTGTAATAATTTTGCTGTAAATGATCAGTGAATGAAAAAATATGTTATTACCTAGGTGGTTGCGAGAGTTTCCTCGGTGTTATGTCAGACATCATTATCGATTGTGGGTAATATACTCGCTGAAGATTCAAGAATGATATTGCACGCATATCCGTCAAAGCTTTCCCAAACTTCTCATGTTGTAATACTGCATGCGCTACCTGTATATAAAATTTGTTTTAAATCAAGAAACTCACATGTGCGAAAATTTAAAGCACAAGGAATGATTAAGATAAAAATTTTGAACTGTGAAAAAACTAACCTGTGTATCAAAGATTTTTCTAAGATTTATGGCATAGCGGTGAGCAAGCAGTGTAGCTACTCTCCTAGCATCATGTATTACCTGGAAAAAAAGAATGCTATAATCTATATAATAAATACACCGACACTAATGGATTAAGTAAGTAGCGTGTTTCTCACAAAAATAACTAAACTATTTTATTAACTATGGATTAATAGAGATCAATTCAGAGATAGATTAACAGAGATCATTGCACATCAACAGTTCACACAGAACAATTTCATGATGAAGTAAAATAAAACCTCTTTGAACTAAATAGATAAATTTCAAAATCAAGGAGGCTCTTCAATTAAAAGACTAATCTTACTTTGGCGATTTTCTCGGATTCTAAAATTTCTTTCACACCACTTTCCAACAGTATTGTATCACTGTGAACAACATCGAAAACTATAATTTGAGAAGTTGTTGCCAATACAACCAAAGACAGAAACTCCTCTCCTTGCATTCCAAGAGTGACTGTCTTGAAGTCTACTCCAACAACTCTTTCTTCCATCGTATCAATTTCTGAATTTATCGAAGACACAGCATCCTAAACTTTCTTAATTTTCACTTGCTTTGTTTTAATTATATTTAGATAACAAGTTTTCTCACATCTTGAAATTTCAATAATCAATAAAGAATTTGTTTCACCTGCGCAGGCTTCAATGCTTTTACGAGATTGATCCGATTAATAGCAGTATGATTTAAGTGATTGTTGTTGTTTTCATGTTCTGAGCTTTCAGCAGAACCACTTTCTGAACCATCTTCTGAAGCGCGATTTTTCACGAGTGAAACCTATGTGTGGAACAATATATTTTAATTTAAAAATTTACTACGTATCAATAAATTAATATTCCACGCAAAATAATGAAAAGTAGAAATATATTAAGCATGTTAAACCTTTTAATACTTTGCATTGCTTAGAAAATAGAGCAATAAATATGACGGAAAGATTTTAGCAAAAGCAACCTTATTCGATCTAATGAAAAAGACATTGCGGTTGAGCTTTAAGAATTGTAGCAGTTCTTTTGGATTAGTAGCTACTTCTTGCCTGACAGTGTGCGAAAAACGATCGCAAAATTTTTGATAGAATGCATCCATTGGTATCGGTTGCTCATCATTCTGCAAGCTGAGATCTCTGCAGTAACTATATTTATAAAACAACTGCTCTGCTTTTTTTTAACAAACAGATTAATTTTTATTATTAGATTTCTTATTTTCATATTTCATGAAGAAATTTACATGAAGTATTTAAACTTCTGATGTATTTTGCAAAGTTACAATTTAAAAAAAAACCTGCTCTACGACAGATTTCAAATATTCCACCGCTGCTTGCTTGGCTTTTACACCAGCTAAAGGTTTGCCTTCATCATCCAATTCAATACCAGCATTACTTGGCTCTGGCATGTTTTTTAATCGAACACGGTCTCCTTCAACCACAAAATAATCACTCTGGGACTGAAGAAATTCGCAAAAATCCTTAAGATGTCTTCCTGATACGAGCCGTACTTCAGGAGCAGCTTGAGAACGATGACCAAGCAAGCTTTTAATCTGTATTTTTAATTCTTTAAAAAAAACTGATTGAATCAGTAGGCATTAAATAAATAGTTAAAACAACGCAGCTAAGTTAGTATCATAGTCGATATCTTCGAAACAATAAATCTTAACTTTAAAAGTAACATTTTAATATCTAGAAAAATGAACCTGCAACTCTGGACCAAATTTTTGCAGTTTTGCTTCAAAAAATTGAACCGCTTCTTTAACATAATCACGATTCCTAGAATTTCCGCTGGTTTGCAACAAAGGGTTATTTTTAGCATTCACATCACCGAAATCATTTAAGCAAACCTGAAAACATCTAATAAGTTTTTAGGAAAAAACAGAGAAATCATAATAATACAGAAAAACAAAACTTTCTGCAGCCATAAACAAAAACAAAGAAACAAGATAGATTTGAGATCAAGATCTCAACTGAAGTATCTATTGTATGAATCTCTTTGTCAACAAACTTATTATTTAGAAGACTTCTAATGGAGGAGACTGAACAGAGAGGACTTTCCTAACACACATGAATACAGAAGTCGTACAGTGCTTGCAGTGGCAATAATACTCTAATATGGAAAGATTAATTTATGCTGAACTCAAGTTTGTCTTAATTTACCTGGTCACCCTCAACGGTAAATAAAGATGGATGTTGATTGAGGAAGTCAGTAAGGCCTTCTTGCGTGGTACCAACTGCATCACGCATTTCAGCCGTAAATCCACGTGCTCCAAACTGGCAACTAAGATCATGGATTGTACGTCGGCCATTCTTTTGCATCAGATGGTCCATAAAAAAGAGTAGTGCCATATGCTTAGCGTCATCCATTGCAACACCAAAATCTGGTTACCAGTTTCACCTTACGCTACGATGTAAACTTAAACTGATTCATTTTTGACTGCTTAAAAAAACGAGGTAGACGCCGAAAATATGCAAAAACCAAAATGCAAAAAACGAAAAAAAGTTTTTCAAAAGACTATTTACCGTTTCGTCATGGAATTAGGCATTATTTTAATTTAAAAGGTAAGTAACGGTTTCGTTCTTGCGAAAAATAATTCAAAAAATAAGAACGAATGGCGAAAATTAATAATGGGCTCAATGACACTGGATTAAAAACGTTATTTAAGGTAAGCACAGCTACTAAGTGGATAGCGAGAATAATTACAAAAATTACATCATCAAAACTTAAAAAGACATAAATTTTCAAAAAAAAAAAAACAACCCGAGAAATCAGACAAAAAAAATAAGAAAGAAATAGGATGAAATCAATTTGGCAGATAGCAGAATGAAATGCAAAAATACAAAATTATTATTATTTTCTCTAAATTACATAATTTTCACTGATTTGGCCGAAAACTCATTCTCATATTCAGTAAGTTTTTGAAATCTTTGAAAAATTTTCATGCATGTGATTAGACACAAAAAGAAAAAATGAAGCTTCAGCTTTCTAACTCTAAATTAACAGCCACTGTCAAATGTGTGAATTGCTATGACAAAATAAGCTACCAAAAAATGCGAGAAGCAACTTTATTTTGACGATCAAGTTTTCAGTAAAATAGCAATAATAAATTAACACTCTTATCACAAAATTTCTTATATTCATTTTTCCAAATATGAGAAAATTCAGAAATACAGTATGATTAGAAACTTCTAAGAAAACGTTTGAATTAGTTTTGATTACGTAATAGGAGATCAATTTAAGGAGAACTTAATATGTTTAGCTAAAATGAAAAATGTATTTAAATAAAGCTATGTTTCAGGAATCATCAATTAGTGAAATATCGTACTTTCAAAGTTCTTATTTTTTATAAAAGTATTATCACTGATTCATATTTAGAAAACTGATTTATATTTAGTAAAATTATAACTGCAGTTTGACACTCTTCAAGGTTTAGAAACTGCAGCACATATTTAACTATGCTGTTTCTAGAATTCTTATTTTCATAAATTGGGATTACAGTCATATTTGATTGCTTTCATTCGAAGATATGATCAAAATATTAAAAAGACCTTAATATCAGTGTACGTGAAAAGTATCCTTGCATATGTTTGTGCCGAAAAAATCCTTTTTTTCTTATAATGTAGTTCTGATTAGTGAATTCAAATGGAACTGAACCATTAATCATATGAAATTAAAATATTCTTGACAGTCGATCTTGCAAATTTAATTTACATTCTAAAACAAGAAATTTTGATGTTGGGTGTCTGAATGATAATTACAGAGCTGATAGTTATACCTCAGCTAAGCAGATAAAAAAAGCACCAAGTTCGTGTTCAGTTCAATTAAACCTTCACTTTCTTTTAAAGCAATTACAAACGGAAACTAGAAAAAATACATTAATTGTATGCTACATTCATGACTCAAACTAATCTAATTATTGGTTTTGCTTTGACCCGTTTCAAGCCAAGCTTTATGCAGTTTTCTGATTAGTCTTGTAAAAGAACGAGCCATAAAAATTTTACATTTGAAAGCAATAAATGCATCTCACTAAACGCTAATATTTACGAAAACTACATAAAAATGAATCTGCAGGATGAATACGGGAGCAAAAAACGAATTCTTTGTATAACTATCCAAATCCTAATAAAAGAATAAAAACCTTGCGAGTCAAACAAACAAGTTTTGCATAAATTAAAGTAAAATGACAAATTCACTTACATTCAAAATGTCTAAACAAATAGAAAAGCAAGTCATTAGCAACTGCAATGGAAGAGAGAACCTTTTTTAAATGGTCATTTAACGATCTAATTTTCTAAATTTTCAATCTTTAAATTTATAAGGTTTAAGAATATTTCTGTCTAGATCCTTGGTCAAAAATTATTTTCCGATTTTACTTCATCCGATATAAATCAAAATATCATGTAGCAGTAATGATTTGAGTTTAATTTTACACAAAATTTATAAGGTCAAAGGCCATATATGTGTCAGTGTCTTATTCTATAATAGTTTAAAAGTTTCAGATCAATCAACTCTATATGCTAAGAATTTCAAAAATGGTAAAAATGTAAAAATTAATGAAAATACGGAAGTTTTTAGAAGTGATAAAATCTTTCTTTTTCATCTGCAGCATTTCATTCCCAATATTCATAAAATAACAAGTGAATGCTCAGCCTTCAGTACTATATTTCAAAAATAAGCGTACAAAAAACAATACTATCATAAGAGAAAAAGATCAACAATCACGTGAAAATGAAAACCTACACGTAACTAAAAAATACACATCTTTACATCTATTGCTTTCAAATGTGAAAGTTTTGTGTTTTTTTTTACCGAAACAACCACTTAGCAGTATGAGATGTTAACAAGTATCTTATTCTGATCTCATGGTAGAAGCACGATCAGATATCAAAATTAGTTTCTGACTTGGCAAAATCCAAAATCCTTGTGATCGAACTGTATATTAGTATAACAATCAAGCTGACTATTTTCTTGAAATAAAAAATTTTTTGGTACGAAATGTGAAAAGCAGCTTTTTAGATTTTTGATCAATAACTTCTTGTATCATAACAAAAAATTGATGCAAAATAGTCTTTTTTGCGATATAATGCAAAGCAATAAACAAGTTCACAGCAGTAGTTTCATAGTTTATGTGCGATAGAAACTTAAGATGAGTAATGCAATTCTCAATCTTAACATACTCATGAGAAGGGCAGTGAAAAAATCAACACTTACACTGATAAACAGGAAAATGTACTTTTTTGTTGTAGTAAAAACGAAAGAGTGATTAATTTCATGAGAAATGAATGAATTTTCCAAGAGTTTCGATGACAATGACTGCATCGAGCACGAAAAGAAGTGCGAAAGTTTGAGTTATTAATTTTAGGAGTCGCAGTGGAAGTCAAATATGATAGAACAGATCGATAAAAATTTGTTAGTTCGATGGAATTTTTTCAATATCACTTGGGGATGACACTGGAAACTGCAATGAATATGATAAAATGTACTTTGCCGTGTTAATAGGAGATTCTAAGAATAGTAAAAGCACAGAGGATGATGTATGGATTTACTTTATCCTAAATGCGAGAGAAAATATTCAAGAATCGCTTTTCATTTCCATCATGTAACTTTTTAGTAAGACATTATGGAGTTAAAAATCAGTTCACTTAACTGATAGTAGTTAATATAGCATATAAATATATCGCATTGGAATTCATACATGTCTTAACAAAGAAAGTTATTTTTGAGTTTCAATGTAATAAAAAAAGTCCTCAAAAATGAACAATGGCAATTTCTAAGTTATTCATAATTATTTGAAATTTGAAATAATCGTCTGACAATAAATTTATTTCCCGTAAAAATGTGATGACGATGCTAAAAAGGAGAATGAAGAAAGTGAAGGAAAAACTAGGAGCAAGTAGCTGTCTATCCTTAAATTATTAACAAGAAACATTATAAAGAGACAAAAATATGAATTACATATTGCAGACAAGTTTATGATGATTCAGAAACATATGAACGAGTTAGAAAGTCAAACTAAAGTTTGCTTTGGTATTAAATTAAGGGAGAAAGTGGAGGAAGTAAAGCTCAGAAAGAGAAAGTTAGATTAGGTAGGAAAATTAGCCGACTTCTGCTCTTTTCAGTCAGTTCTAGAAATATAAACCATTTAGCAGGAATGATAGATGATCAAATGTATTTCTAAGCAAAGGATTTTCTATGAGTGCTATTGAGTCTGCAACTGGTTCATATGTATATAGATTGATTTTATTACTTTAAGATCCATTAAATAAACAGAAAGAGCATATAATTTAATCTTTATGAATTTTTTGAATTGCTTATCAAACACTTTATTCCTCGTATTTGCAAGTCAGTTTTCGAACTGATATCATGTTTCTGAATAATTTGCACAAGGACCTTGTTGCTGAGCTTTCTCAGTAATGATTGAAAGAAAAACCAAATATTATGACGAAAAATTCCGGCCTGATGAATTACAGGTAAACTTGTCTCATTCTATACGATCTAATTGAATAACTTTATTTATCATTC
Source organism: Thelazia callipaeda (assembly GCA_900618365.1). NCBI lineage: Eukaryota > Metazoa > Nematoda > Chromadorea > Rhabditida > Thelaziidae > Thelazia > Thelazia callipaeda. The sequence continues at coordinate 93,950 of UYYF01004387.1, forward strand.
GTCAAATGAAATTTATATCGTTTTAGTTCTTAACAAATTAACTACGCTACGTTGTTCAAACTGCAGGCATAAAATTTAGAACAAAAATAAGCGGTGTGATGGGTATACAGTTCAAAAATTTATTTGTTTTAACGAAAATTGCTTAAAGAAATGGAAAAACGAATACAAGAACCTAGTCACGACTTATAATGAAAAATAACATGCATGAATACAGAAAATTACTAATTTAAAAGCAGAGGAAAAGATGAATATGATAATTAAAATGTGAATAGTGAAAGTAGCTTTCATCCTTACTTTCATTTTATTTAATAGCTGCAAATTTGATTCCTCAAAAGAACACAGTGGAAACTGAATTGAACGCGTTATGATAGACTGAAATTGTTTTAAATACGAAAACTAAGGTGATTAGTAAAACATTTTAACTATCCATATCATATTTTTTATCAGTGTTGAATAAGTAACAAACATGGCAAATTAATAGAAATAAATTACTTTAATGTTGGTGTGCCTTTGAACTCCAAATACAGAAGAGTAGTTATGATTTTATTAATATGAGACGGAGAGAATCGTATTCATAAATGTGACCGTTGTATATTTAGCAAATAGTTTGCATCTGTCATAGTATTAGTTCTCTGCTCCAATTTTTGGTTGAATAAAGCATTATGTCTCATAATAATTGAAGTGTAAGCAGTAGTTCTTTCTTTTTAATTTAATACATATTCTGAACAAACAGGAATGGAAATCTTTTTTGAGATCCAAACTTCAGCATACATCTAGCAACAACTTTGTAGCTCCATTTCAAGCAATTCCGTGAATTGTTTACAGAGTTGTGTAAGGAAGAATTAGCGAATATATCTATGAAATAATGAAAGTACTGCTACAACGAGAAAATGAATTTTACTGAAAATTATTTGTTTTACTCTTTTTCACGACGATGACTTAACATAATTTAATTTCCAACATTAAAAATTAAATGGGACCACTATTGCAGTGATATTTTTGGAACAATTATAGAATTTAAGAGTTTTTTTAATTATTAAATTATACTATTCATGAGGAAGTGCAGAAATTTAAAAAATTTTTCGCTTTGAATATCTCTGAATACGAAATTTTTTAATATAATTTTGTTTCATTGCCATTAGTATGTACTTTTACTTAATTAAAATCAGGAATAATTAATTAAACCCCAGAATTATGTCGAGGAATGCAAAACCTTCGAAGAGAAGAAGTCTGCTCTTCCGAAAAGATAATTTCTCGATTACAATGGCTGTAAAGCGTTTTTAAGAACAGGCTAAGCGCAGATGTTGAAATTTAATTCTATCATAGATATCAAACAAAAAGATACCATGCATCCATTACATAGTATGTCTTTTACTTCAATATATAATTCTCATTATATTTTATTTTGTAATTTTGACGAGCACAACTTGTAAAATTAAGACATAAGAAAAGATTATTTTACTAGATTCACTTTTGAAGAATGAAGCTTGCAAAAATTACCACCAAATTATAATAGCAATTAACGATATTAATGACCAAATATTGCTCATTTGATCTGACTACCTATTAAACAGCAATAAACTTCAGGAATAAAAACTACTGAAATCATTCTCAACGCGTAAGTCAAATAAAAGAAAGTAAACGTGACCAATTTGCTTTAAGCCCAAATTACTTTCTAGTGAAAAAAGCGAAATATTGCTCTTCGTTATTTTTTAAAGAAAGATTTTAAATTCAATATTATACAAAGTTTATTGACATTTTCAAACACTTTTTTAAAGGTTTCAAAGCATAAATCGTTACGTACTCAAATAGCAAAACAGATTTTCTTCTCGCTATGTTTCACCTATATATATAATATATATATATATATATATATAT
>UYYF01004388.1:0-44674 GCA_900618365.1 Thelazia callipaeda
AATCTGATTGACGTGAAATCGCACGTGTGATGTATCATACTGGTAATGGCGAATTTCATTATTGCTCAGTGCACTGTAATACTTCTAATGTCAGGAAAATTGATAGATTAAAATTTGAAGTGAAATTTGTTGTTAGGCTAAAGTGTTTGTGAAACTAAAAGTTTCATGTTACAAATTCTGCATCAAGAACAGATCTGAAATTAGAATTTCACGTTTCTGTAAGTTCTGGGTGAAGTGGTTTCAACAATAACTGTAGTGTTTTTTGGAACTGTAATAATTATTGATATTGTTTGAGTACTGTTTTCTCAAAACCTTCATATTTTAATGATGTCACCCCTAAAGAAGTGAAAAAAATTACCCGTATGAGAGATAAGTAAAAATTGTAAAATTTTTTAAAATTATTTTTTATTTAAAACATAAAATTAGTGTGAGGCGAAATTCATAAATATGAAGCGAAATGCACAGTATTGCAAGACTAACAAAAGCATTAGGTGGAGCATGTTTTATGATATTGAATAGATAGGTCACGGTTAGATGTAATGTCAATACGACGTGACTTTATATTTTCTATTTTAAATGGAGCACTAATGTTAGTTTATGAATGTAACATGGATCATTTCAGCGGATTATTAAAAAGTCATTAATCAAGTATTAATCCCGATGGAAGTGTGATATCACTAATGATTATAATCATAATGCCAAATAAGGTGCGAAATTTTTGAATTAAATTTAAATTAGAATTGATAAAACTTGCAATTCAAACACTGCATTGAGAAAGTTTTGGAAATTTATATTAATATGTGTTGAATATTTTGGATTTCGATCATTTTTATTACTTTTGAATATTTGTATCATTATTTTTCAGTTTTTGATTAGAGCCTCAAAGTAAAAATATTAAATGCACTCTTAGATTAAAATTTTTTGGCCACTGAAAATAAAAACTGAAACTCAAGTATAAATGTGCAATTTTTTCTCATAATTTAAGTTATAACAAATACGTTTTGACTTTCTATAAATACAATTAAATATGATTTGACCGACGGCAAAAATTGATAGGATAGTTTTGAGTGCTTTTCTTGAAAAAATTTTACTTGAAAATAATAAAATTACAAATTTCACGCATTCATCAAAAAACTTCACGTGTGCTACTTTGTTATTAACTTTTTGCTAGTATAGTAGTCAACTTCAGAATACTGCACCTGATAGCTTTGAAATTGGTAGGCATACCTTGAATCCGTCTTGGGTTTCTTGTCAACTGACATATTTGTTTATAGCAATGAAGTATCGCAACCTAAATTTCGAATTCTGCTTTTGAATGATTATAATTAGCATCAAGTTCTATTCACGCTGCTAATCTGACGTGAAACCTCATATAATCTACATAGTAACGTAGCCTTATATCAGGTTTCGCGTTACTACATAGCTTGTATTTGGGTGTAATAATCATATTAAAGAGGCGTGGCTTCCATTTAGTAAGCAATTTACAGAGATGCAAGATAGTTATGAGAGAAAAAAAGATAATACTAGACATTGGGCTTACAAATTGGAAAAATAAGCAAGTAGATGGTGAAAGAGAGGAAGAAAGAGAAGAAGGGGACTGCCCTCAATTTTCTCTCTTGCTATATCTCTTTTCAGGCTTGCTATTTCAATATTGGCAGCTCAATGCGACGTTATTGCTCCTTTTGCCTCACAGGTGCGTACATTGTTGCATCCTTAAGCAGCGATATGTAAGTCAGTTTCACGTAGATTTATTTTTGCTTGAAGTTAATTTTAGTCATTGAATTGTATTGAATTTTTTATTAATTCGGAGTAAGTTAGCTTAATTCTTAGTTCAATCCAGTAAATATCTTTTCAAATAAAATAAAATTCACACTTTTTTGAAAAAGTTATCTGTGATTTATTGATTGATTGACTGATTGATCGACTTATTTATTATAATATGAAATCAAAATATGGGCTCATTTTTTAAATTGTGTCAAATGAATTCTCGAAAAAATAAACTTTTGAAATTGGTTTATTATTTCATCTAATAAAGTTAAGTTGTCAAATTAAATTGAATTTAAGCTAGTTTTCTAGTGTATGAAAGTATGAAATTAATCATAAAAATGCGCGCATTAAACTTAACCTAGATTGATTTTTAATTATGTAAAAATTTTTTGAGGTCATTTCATTCCTCATTGAATCATAAATTGTAGATTATTTTGGTGATGGTTTTTGAGGCAGAAATGGATGATGATGTGAATTGTACAGTTCCAGAAATACCATTAGCACGTTTCGAAGATGATACTGATCTTATCAAAGTTACCTCACAACAGTCGTAAGCAAATTCATTTTATTTACATTTCTCTACCATCAATTTTATGCATAACTCAGAGGAAAATATTTTGTTGTATTTCTCGAAAATGCGAGAAAAAATTGTTTTTTTTGTTTTGTTTACTTGCATTTCATTTTATTTATTAAATAAATAAAAGTCTTTAATAATTTTTTCAGTTGTTTTTGCTTTATTTATCTAACTAATTCATTTTTTATTATAGGTTTAATAATTGATTTCTGCTTAACTTCTGAAATAAACAGTTATCAGATTTTTATTGATAAGAGTATGTTTATGAAAGTGATAGCTTGAATATTGCTTCAGCGAAATTCATTGATTGCTACGAAGAGTTTCTTTTTCCGTTCATCTTTTCACATTTATATAGTTCTATTTTTATTTAACATTTGATTTTATACTTTTATTCATAAAATCAGAATAATGAAACATGTATTTGTTAAGAAATTTTATTATTTATTCAGTTTCATTCCTTCTGTGTATTTGTTTTATTCACTTCAATCTTTTGCCTGTCTACCCCATTAATTTTGTCTTAATTAGTCACTTAGTCTTAGCTACGAAAAATGATAGTTTTTTGTTCTCAAAAATTTAATCCTATTAAAATCATAAACTTGAAAAAAGCTTTTTGCTTTTTTTGTTTGTTTGCTTTTTTGTTTTTACTTTTTACGAATTTTTTGTGATGCTAATGGTAAATTTATTTTTCAGAAAATTATTTCCAATTTCCAGTTAAATTTTTTAATATATAAAACTGTAACTGACTTAATTACTTTTGTGCTTCATTGTGAGTAATTGCGCTATTTAAAAAGTTTGTAAAAAATGATTTTTGACTTTGTGACTCAAAAAATAGCTCGTAATTAATCGGCACTAAAAAAATATATAAAATGAAGTGAGACTGTTTATTTCGGTCTATTTTCTTGTATTCTACAGTGTTCTCATTCCTATATTTCTAGTGTTCCATATGTATTGTAAATAATTCATCGATATTGATTATCTCTAATTAATCTGTGTATTATAAAGTCACTGTTAAGGACATTGCAGTGCTAAATTGAATTATGTGTTTGAGATTGTTCGTTCTTAATTTAGGCTAAACTAATTAGATAATTGATTAAGTATTTGATTAGTAAACTCAGGAATTTACTTGTTACCACTCTGATTTTAATAATTCTAATAAAAAATATTGAGATATTTGGAATATTTTTCAAGAAATTATAGCCAAATTTTCGCTTTCGAAATTAAAATACACGAAATTTTATTGAAAATCAATATTGAATTGCAACATAAAATCTCTCTTTTCTGTCGTTCACCTAAATTGACAATCAGCGAACTATTTAGGTTATGAATGAATATTAGCAAAGATTTTACAGTTAGTTTCAATTTTCCATCTAAAATTGAATTAATTATTTTTGGAATAGTTCTCGTTTTAGTGATATAATTAATTAATGACTGATATTCGTCTTAAATTAAATTAACTGCAAAAATAAATGAAATCCACTCATGGTAAGGTGAGAGTTAAAAAGTGATATGGATGATAATGATGATATCACTAGTATGATAGTTGTCTTATTAGTTGTTTCCAGGTTATTGATTGCTTTATTTGGTATACTTTTGGCTTAAACATGAATATTTATAATTTTGGTGCTTTTGGAAACAAAATAGAGATATATGTTGTTGTTTGAATTTATTCCTTTAATTTAGTTTAAATTCTAATTCAGAAATTATTGATACCATTATAAAATAGTAATATGGAAGAAAAAGAGAGTAGTATGGTTCTGCTTGCTTTTTATACCTTAAATGATGGTATAATTTGACTAACGGTATTGTTATTGTTTATGATAATTTGATTTGCCTTATACTATTGTTACTGGAATTTAAGAGGATATTAGAAAATGATGGTGATTGGAACATATCAATAACGATAATATTAATAATTGTAATGTATTGTCATAATGTGAACGAAAAGTGAGCATTAGATGTAATTGTAGTAGTAGTATTGATGATCGTAGTAATGCTCTAAAAAATGTCAATTAATCACACAGCTTAAATGAGTATTTATTTTAAATTTGCGTATTATTTCATTTCTTTTACTTCAATAAATGCTAATCTTTATTATTACACTCTGTTCATATCACTTTTAGACTGTAAACAATATAGTGATATTTAAAACAATACATTTTCTATCCGATTTTTTTTTCTTATGCTAAATTTTTGAAATGATATGCAACTAAATGTTAGTAGAGCAGACTAAATATGTTGTGCAAAAAGTGATTGAGCGCTAAAAGATTATCGGAGTGAAAGTTGGATTATTGATTATTTTGGGGAAACTTTTCTCTTGAGATTTTGAGAGTATTTTGAAGAAACTTTTCCTCAAGGAGTTGATTAATAGATTTGGTTAATAGTAATTATTAAAAGAATCAATAATCTAACTAGACAGCTATCTGATGATAATAGCTAAATTGAGTTAGGTACTTATTTTTAGCTGATTATTCCACTGGATACTGCCATCTAAATCACTGCTCATGAATATTATAAATAGCAATGACAATAAATAGAAAAATAAATATGCTGTAGGTTTTTTTCTATCAAGAAATAACAGAATAGTTGTATCCCTATCAGTATTGTCAAACAAATTATACCCTGTTATTGTCTGAACCATGTGTTTTAGTGATGCAAATTAGATCACTGAGCAAGGTCATTAAACTAGTAATTATGCTGATAATGATAGAGAACCAATATTGTTCATATATTCAGGGATTTTTTTCCTTTCTTCCTTTTTAATGTGTGATAAAAATGATCTGATCATAATTTTGTTCAAGAAAATTATAAAAGCTATAATTATGATTTAGGTCATTATTTTATCATCTAGAAGTATGCTAATACTATGATGCTGACAAAAAAGAATCATCAAGTCATAATATTTCATTCTTATCTAATACTGCTAATGAAAATGAAAGTAAAGATTGAAAAAAAACTAGACAAGTGGGCGTAAGATTTAAATTGAAGAACTGGAATAGAAAAGATATATTTTGAGTGCAAACGAAGGCATTGAAAACCTATTTATGCACATCGTTAAAGTCTACATTTGGCAGATAACAGAGTGGATTTGAGGCTTATTCACGGCAAGAAAATGTTGGTCAATGCTACAAGATGAATAGAAATGTTTTGCTAGTTCGGGCTTAAGTCAGTATCATAGCTAAACTGCTCGTTTTTCCTTTTAAAATTCACTATTTCTTCCGCAAGTTGTGTTTTTATAGTTGTTTATTTTCTGATATTAAGTCCATTTTACAGTGATTGTTTGTTGGAAGAAATTGAAAATTAATGAAATTTGAATATAAGTAATTTGATTTATAATTTATATCATTTTTGAATCAGAAATCAAATGGCTAAAATTTCATTTTAGTTTCAGACCTAAAGATATGTGATTTGAATATTTTTGTTTCAAATAATACTTATTGTTTAAAAATTTTTCCAACACATTATTATTATTATCATTAGTTTATAACTACTGTCATTAATATTATTGCTATTTTAAGGATTGTAATATAAAGAGTAACAGTCGTCAAGTAACGTGATATTGCACATCAATCACTTCACTTTCATCTCATGTCATCACCATTTGTTTGGAGTGTTTAAATTTTACTGAAAAACCCGAGATGAATTATTTTGAAAGTATTTTCTCGCATATATTTGTGATATATGCTGCTAGTACTGAAGTAATGGATGATTCAATACTTTAATGCAGTATTAATAATTCTGATGATTATGATGCAAAAACAATAATGATAATAATTTTTTTACAGATTTGGGGATTATTGAAGTGCAGTGAAATTGCTAGTTGCGGCATAATTCGTGCTTAAAACTTTGAATATTTAGCAGTTAGAACTTTATTTTGTTTAATGTTAGCATAATTTATTAGTTTTGTTTAACAATTATAGATGTATAATGTTAGATTATAGCACCTTTATTTTCAGTTCATTGTTTGTTATTAACTCAGATTTGTTAGTTTTAATATGAATTCTCAGCAGTGAAAGTGATAATGATAATAATAGTAATCTTTAATCATAATATTATTAATAGCATATGACGTATTGTTTTTTGTTAGTTATGTGCTTGTTTAATAGTCAGCAAATAGATCAGGAATTCTTCGGTAGAAAAGATTGTGGAAAATGTAATCCATTTTCCGGATGCTTTGATATTATGATTTGTAGCACGATATGTTTAACTCAAAAATGTAAATTAAAAAAAGCAATCTAGTAAAGTGATAAATTTTTGTTAGTATCATTTTGATTATTTATAAAAAATATTATTCGCTAAAATATTCACTGGTTTTTCATCACGCATGAAAAGTATTGCAGGCATGTGTTCATTACTGAACTACTGGTGAATTATTATGTGTATTAGAAAAAAATTGAATATCTCAGCTGGGCATATTTTTATTCTTCAACTAAAATAAAGTTCAAGTATTAAAATAGTGTTATGAGTACGAAATAGAAATAAGAAATATGATGTAAGTTGATTTTTATTCAAATGATTCCAAATATGAAAGCGCATATTTTAATGAAAATGCTGCTACTCTATATGATGTGTAGTGCAGATATCAATCATATAACAATGCTTAAGCTTATAATATTTTTTGGGAGTATTAGCAATTTTATTTATTGTGTAAAGATTGGAAGAATTTTTTCTGGTGAATAATAAAAAGTTTATGAACTGCAATTCAGTTTGTTGGTTATTGATTTTTCAATAAACAGCAAAAGTATTCACGACAAGAGTTGACTTCTAGTAGTCAGTAAAATGCACTTCGTTATTTCCAAATAAAATATTTGGGATTTGAAAGCGAAGTATTATTGATGACAATGATGTTATTTTTGTTGAAATGGTATAAAAACTGTTTATTATCGATTCCGCTATGTTAAATATTATTTATTTACTCCATATATGTATTAAGTAAGACAGAAACAATTGATTCAAAATATTGATTTTTTATTATTTTAGCTCTATCCTGAAATTCTAAAAAATTGTTCAAAAAACGAAAATATCAATTTTTAGTTGATGAATTAATTAATTTGTTTTGTAAGTATATAATATGGTTATATGATTGATTTTGCAGGACAAGTGATTGCGAGAATAATTTGGAAGAAAATTTTGAGATTGAAAATTTGTCGGGAAGTTTGGAAGACTTAGTGGGTACTTTCGATCAGAAAATTTCTAATTGTTTCAAAGATCTAAATGAAGGTACTGAAGAAATAGCACCGGTGCAGGTGCGGTCACAAGAAGAAATTATGACTGACAGCCAGTGAGTTACAATTTTTCGAAGAACTTTTTGCTTTGATTATGAATATAAGCCATAAGTATTATTGTCAGTAATGGTATTATTCGTAACAACTCACGAGTAATACAAACATTAGTAAATATAACTCAATTATCTTGATTTATTTGGTTCTAAAATGATAGGTTTTGTAGGTGTTCAAGTGGATGATCAACTCTTTAAATCAGTTAATCAGTGAAAAATTTTAAAAGCTAAAAAAAGTTTTACTTTCTTATTGCTTGATTCCTTATGTGCTTCAAGTATATCAAAAGATTAAATTGTTTTCTGAATCCATTTGTAAACATTATTCTAAAAATTAGTATTAATAAATATATCCATCACTTCGGGAACAACTGCAATTTTTCAAGTTCAAAATGTGTGAGAAAAAAGCGAAATTCATCATGCAAAATACTTTGCTATTCTTGGTTGCGTATACAAATTTAGCTTACTGAAATTCACTTGAATTGTTTGGTCACCGTAGCAGAGGCTTGTAAATATTGATTAACTCATTATTTGACTTTGCGCGCAGTAATTTACTTTCATTAATTAATGTAAGTAATTTTAGCCATATTTTAGAGAAGATATTTTGAGTCATTATTTTTAATTTGAAAAGATTCTTGAGGGATAGTGAACGAGTAATTTCTTTGAGTACTTGTTTTTTGAGCGAAAGTAACTTGAAAGATTCAAAATAGAATGTCAGACCAGTAATAGTGCATCGAGACATAGAAATATTTATGATTCCATGACTAGTGATTCCAGCTTTTTTGTAGAAATGAAAAAATAAAGTGCTTTGAAAATTAGATTTTACTTGATGTTTAAATTTGTCTGTTTGCACATCACTTTCATTCACGAAGTAGTTATTAATTTAAAGAAATATGAGATATCGCAGTATATCTTTGTCTATGATATGAAATCAATATTACGACGAGTTTTAATCAAATTATAATCGACGAGGAATAACACAAAATATATATACATATGGAATTCAGAAAATATTATTTAATTATAGAAAAAGGCTTGAAATTTAAGTTGATTAAAAAAAGTTTGTGTGAAATCTTGGCATTAATTTTTGATTAAATAATGTTCACTGCATATTACTCTGACTTTGATGTATAGTTATTGAAGGCAGTCGTATTATTTTTTCCAATTTTCTTGAAAGAGCTACTTAAAATAAAATTAAGTGCTGGAAAAATAAGAGTTTTGCAGGATCTGGTGGACTTTGACTGGAAATTTTGGTAATATGCCACCATTGGATTTCTCGAAAACACAAACAAGGCGGCTTCAATTACCAGCACTTAATCTTCAGCCTCGTAAGGTATGTTTTTATTAATGATTGTTTGAGCAAATCATTGTTGCATTATGCGTTGAAACTACCAGATTGAAATCTCGTTTTTAACACTGACAGTTCTTTTATTTGATTTGACGTACTGTAATTTAAGCTCAAAAACAAAAGTTACTGCATTTTAACGGAGAGCACGAAAGAAGTTATGATTTTATTATGCATTATGCAAATTTGTATTAGAATTTATTAAATGGCAATTAAAGTCTGCATGAAAGTCTTGAGATTATACAAAAAAGTGATTTTCAGTAATTTTAAGGATTAAATGGGATGTGAATAAGTAGTGATCATTCTGAGAATTTGAAATTGAGTCAACGAAAGTTTTCTAGTATTTTGAGCTGAGTCAACGAATGTATGATTGTTTTGAGACCTTTTTCGAACTTTTTGATCTACTAAGTTTTTTTTTCAGTTTGAATACATTTGTTAGAAAGTGTAAAGAAAAAGAACCTTAAAAGTCTTGTTGATATAAGATGCAACAAAATGAAAAAAGCATTATGGGATCTTTATGACACACTAGAAGCTAGCGATAAAATTCATCATATAATTACTGTAAGCAATAACACGCATTAGCTGTTTCATTAATAGCTACTGTATGTTAATGTGGCACTTTAATTTATTCGTAATGTGACTTTTTTTTTTAAATATTGGGGTGGATATTGTGCTTTTTAGAACTTAAAAATTCTGAGGCATTAAATTTCATTTTTTCTTAAATTGCCTGGAATTAATTTTTGAGGTTTTGATATTTGATATCTAAAGTTCTGAAGGGTCAATATTTTGAGAGAAATTAAAGAATATGAAAAATTGCAAATTATGTTCAGCTATTTGAAAATTTAGCATACACTGATTGCGATGTATTGTCTGAAAGTCAAAAATTTGCATATAAATTAAGTATTCTATTTCGATGTGCCAAAAAATGTTGAGAAAGTAGTATTTATAATACGATTTAACATTAAAATTTTCAAGTTTTTGTGATATTTTTCATGTAAAACGAAGCAAAAACGATCCTTAGGGATTATTTTGCGTTCTATTAAAGATGTGAATTTCATTACTAGCTACTGCATGCTTGCAGTTGAACAATGTTTCATTCTTTTCTTGGTTTATTTTTTGCTTTATTTCAGTCAAAGTAGGACAAACATTTCGTTGCTAAAAAGTAAAAAAAAGCTGAAGTTTGGATTTTTAAAAAGTCTTGTGTACTATTTTTGTAGGTCTATTTATATAATTACTAATATTTAGCTAATTCTGAAAGTATTGTCATAAAATAATGTGTCATCATTTTAATATTAATTTTGCTAATTTACTACCATGTATTGGTACTGCTGTTGCTGGTGATTTTTCACTTAATGATAATTTTTCTTACTATAAATTAGTGGAGAGTAGTGCAAGCGTTATGATGATAAGACAGGAAAAAGTAAGTTAATTTACAGAATATTTATTTTGTAATGAAAACTGTCTTGTTGTGAAAATTTTTGAACAAATATTCTACTTTATATTTGTTTTACTGCTCTCATATTTGAAGCAACTTGCTCTCTTAAATTTCGTTAATAGTAGTTTAGATGGCGTTTTTAACGTTAATTATTTTGCTATATATGTATATTAAAGTTATTCAATTTTGGCTCTATAAATTAAGCACAATTGGCCAGATTATTTTATTTATTCTGATTAAGAGGCTTTACTAGGAGCAAAATGACCCTGGAATAGATTTATTGGAAGAAGAAGAAGAAGAATTGAGAAGTGCTTTGGACATGCATCAGCTAATAAGTCAACATGGACCTTTATCTGAATCACCTCCGCAAACAGCTGATCAAGTGATCGAAGAAATTGACCAAATGCTACAAGTAATTAATTTTTTTCATTTTTTATTTTATTTTGTAAAATATGGAATTTAATTAAACTAAATCAGAAAAGAGATGGCGATCAGGCCTTAACAAGTATAAATATTGCTTTTTTTTCTGAATAATTTATTTCTTGTGATTGATTATAATTTGTAATTTATCGAAAGATAGATCAATATTCCAGTCATGTGACTTTTCGGGATCAGTAATGACAGATCATACGATGGAATCGGTGGATAGCATGTATTCATCGATGCGTTCACCGTTATCAAGTGGACAGTATGAAATGGATATCAAATTACGACAAGCTACTGCTATTACATCTAATCCAGAAAGTAATTATTCTTTTAAAAAGACAGTCTTTATTTTCATTAAAAAATAAATCTCAAGGGTATTGAGTGTGCATGAAATAATTATAATCAGTTCGTGAATTCGGATTGAAAACATTGGGATGTAATATTGCTATGACTGATTTATTTGAGAATATTTCTCTCGTTTTGCGAATGAATGAATATTAATGATTACTGATTTCTTCTTCTTTTTCTAGGGCTGGAAGGTAAGTTTTATGCATTTCCATCCAGTTCGTGCTTGATTTTGTTGGAATATGTTAAGTAGTAGTGATTTTTGCATGATTTATCTGATATTGGCTAATTTAATTTTTATATTGCGAATCAAATAAGATTTGAAGAGACAAAAAGCTGCTGAAAATTGGAAATTGGTAGAAGAATAAGCAGAACAGTCCAATACTGTTATTTCTAATTTGGATTTTTGTCAAGTAAAAAAATTTCCAGTGAAAAAATGCTTTTTTGTTAATTTCAATCTCGTATATTTTGTTAACTTTCTACCATTCTTTTTCTTTTTAAACGAGCTAATATTATAATTTTAGTGTTATTATTGTAAATTTTTATGTCTTATATCGCATGATGTTTTTGTTTGGTCAAAAAATTGTGTATTTGTAAATTGATCATTAATCATGTGTTTAAAAAAATTGCAGATTTAGAATCATTTTCATATAGTCGACTGCTTGCACTGAGCGCAGAAATGGAACAACTTATACAAGTAAATATATTTCGATTGAATTTATTTTAAATGGTATTCAAAAATTGATAAATTATACTTGACTGAATTGTGATCAATAAATATGGGTAAATTTCTTGTGGTCATGTAAATTGCAGTGATATAATAATACAGTTACAGAGTAATAAGGTTGATAAAATCTGTGTCAGATAAATTTTAGATTTTAATAATCATCTAGCTATTCAGGTTTATAATGACAGCTTAGTGGAACAGCTAGCGCATCGCGATGAATTAGAATATGAAAAGGAGATGAAGAATTCATTTATTTCTTTATTATTATCGATACAGAATCGACAAAAACATTTTACTAATGAACGAAAACGGAAAGCACTGAAAATTGATCCTTCACAATTGCCACAAGTAGGGAATTATCATTTTTCTTTGGCAATAATTTTAAATGTATTCAGAAATACTAAAAAAATTTAGCGATAGTTTTATATATCAATTTACTTCAATATGTTTAGTATATGACAGCTACAATTCCATACGATGAAAATCGACTCTCCTTGGATATGAATACATTGATGGCGCTTGTTAAATGTCATCATTACAGATATTTTCTTTTCAATATTTTTATTGATTATGAATTTGAAAATGCTTCATTTCTGCTGTTGCACATTACTTCAGTATAATTGTGACTGATCGTACATAATATTTCAGTTTAACAGTATTGAACTTTTTCACTTTATGAGTGATTTTTTTTTTTTAATATCAGGTAAAAAAATAAAAACTTATTTGAATTGGTATAAAATTAGATTAATTCAATTTTGAATGTTAGTATTATGCTTGACAGTATTATTTATATTGGTACATTTTAGTACTACGAGCAATTGATGAGGATAATCCGGCCGTGCCTGGAATGCTTACGAACTATATCTTGACTGGTATTATTTTCAGTTATCTAATCTGAAATAAATATTAATTCGGTTATTATGAAAATAGTTATAATTATGTAGCAGATTTTGGTTTGAAAAGATGCATCTTTTGCAAACTGTTTTGGATTCTTATTTCTCAAGTTATTTTTGTCTTTATGCTGCTCATTTCCTCTGTGCTATATTTGTCTTATTAAAATATATTAATAGTTAAAGTAAGGAAAATAAGCAGTTCTTAAAGAGAAAACATTTTTTATTACAAGAAAATCCATGCATAAAAATGTATGTAATCATTAGAAGATATCATAAATACAAAAAAATTATCAGTAGAAATGGCCATGATTAATTATTCGTTAAAAAGCACCTATTATTATTTTGCGATGGCGGAAAATTTTACCACTTTTATGAATGGATTATTTCAGTCCTGTGCCCGTCAGCGTCATCACCAGTTATCTCAGATTTGGTGGCCTAAAATTTTAATTTGAAATCAAAGATAATGTCATGGCTAACTCTTCAGAAAACCATTATAACGGCTTGTGCTGATTACTGCTATTGTTGCTGCTTTTTTTTTGTTTTGCAAATTATTCAGCTATTTATTTATATATATGGTCGTGAAATAGTCATACAATACTTGTTATACGTGTATGTGTCGATATTCCACTCTCTGAGTCATTGTATTCCTTCTTATCACTACTTCATAAGTTGATAATTTGTTAAAGCAGTTTTGTATTTTATTAATCTTTGGTAGAAAACGAGTCTATCTATTATATCACGTAAGATTGCGAAGTATAACCGGTGCTTAAGAAGCAATTGTCCCCATATCTTCGTTTAGACGTTGAACTTCGTTAGTAATTTATATAATTCCATGACTGCTGGGAAACTTTATTTGCAGTCATAAAATTATATGAATTGCTAGCATCTGCACATTTATATATCACAGTTAAGATCTATACCACTGACACTTTCGTATTTATATTTGATCATACTTTTTGTTTCTCTCTACTTTTAAGCATCAGAGATCATTCATTTTCAATACACACTGCTTTGAATCATAATTTCTGCGAACTTATGTAGATGTTTCTTCTGCAATTTTTGTCTTTATCAACGATCTCTTTACGGCTTTCCAAAAAATTAGACAGCTGACATTTAGTTAATTTATCTCGTGCATCTTGGAATTATTTTTGATCCTATGTGTTGAACACATTGTCCCTGCCTCTTTTAAATAAAACATAACAGTCGGATTAATTTGCGAAATCCTGGTATTGTCGATGCTCAGCAGTGTAACAGAATACTTGTCGAACACAATTTTGGTACAATTTATTTAATCCAAGAGTATTTACAATCCATCATTTTAAAATGCTGCATATTTTAATCTTGATTCGACATAGTCAAATCGTAAATTTAATGCAGCTTAATATAATTTCATTATGTCTTATGGCTTGTCTGTGTACATTATATATAAGTTCAAAAACTCATAAACATCGCAAGGTGTGACGTTGCCTTAGTGCTACTTCTGCTGATGTTTCAGTCGGCATCTTTAGATATCTTCGTAACTCAGAAGAAATATCAATGCCAATTGGAGATCGTGAGGAGACTAAAATACTTGGGGGGATTTTTTCGGCCGAGATAATGGAAGCTGCTCTGAAAGTTTCGAAATATCACTAAAAACAAGTGAACATACTTTCCGTTTCGAAACATCTTAAGCAATACTACAAATGGATGATAAATTTATACAAAGTCAGTCAATCCAGGTCAAATTCACAAGTAATTGATGTCATTACTGATAGGACGGTAATTTGTAAACATAAATTTACGTTGCATACCTTTTTGCTAGCAATTGTTGACCATTCCAAGCTATCATTTCTGCATTGTCACAGCAGTACATTGGTGGAGGAGCAAAAATATTATATCCAAGAGATTCACAAACATTTCTAAGCATGCTCAATATATATTTGTTTGAAGCAACACCTCCGGAAACAAAAACCAGTCGATTACAAACAGGTATCTGTAGAAAAATTTAAGACCTTAGCTTTTTGATTAATACCGGTTGAAAAATAAAATGTGAATCTGTAGAGGATATCAATAGACAGAAGTTTCTATTTAAGCTAAGATAATGCAGAGGCAGAATGAGTTAGAGCGAAGTTTTATTTCACGAATTTATGCATAAAACTACAAGATACCTTATTGGATTCATTTAAATATTGCAAGCAATGGCGAAGTTTCTCTGCTAGATAACTCGCAACTGAATGCTGAAAGATGTTGCCGCGGCATTAAGTTTCAAAATTCAGTCAACACAAAGGATAAAACATTGAAAACTTTATGACCTATAATACCTGTACACTTGCACAAAAATCCGGTACATTGACATTGCAATGCTTTGAAATCTTGACTAGATACGCAGATTTAATCCATGAAAAGTTGAAATGTAAGGTCATCTTCAAGAATCTTTCAATATCGATTAGATATCGACTAAAGCCTTCAGCAGATGATCTGAATTATATTTGTTTTAACTTTATGTAAACAAACTGATAGAAATGAGCTGGATAGTGAAAGCAATAAAGTTTGTAAAGTGGACAAAAAGTTCGAACATGCCTAGAAGCCATCACTTCTAAGGCAGCTCCTGGATGCATATGTAGCAATTCAGGATCAGTGAAATCAAGGCTTCGTCCTATTTTATCCAAGCATTCACCAGGGCTACCAGAAATGCTGAATAAAAGTACATCAAAATCATCTGGTCCATTGGTTACGGCTATGATACAATGTCCACCAGAAATTAGCAGCGAAACATAAGGATACAAGATTGGTTTCAGCAAAGTGGCAATCGTTGCATGAGCTTGCATGTGATGCACTGATATCAACGGTAGCCGTCCTTTTCTAAACATAAGTATATCTCTTTCTTGATCCACAAAAAAATCCCTGCTTTAAAGCTTGCAGATGAAATGCAAATGCAACTTAGCTTGGTTTAAAAGAAGAAAATTTCGACGAGAAATCAGAAATCAAAAGATGTTGAAGCAGTTGAATTATATTAAATCAAAGAATGTAATAATAAATTAGAGGTCTTCAAAAAATGATATTGGCTGCTTGTAAAGAGGAAAATCAATAATTAAAAATGTCAGAGTTTCACGAAAAGATTTTGTTGCAGACGATTAAGTAGATTGTAAGAAAATACATTATATTTGTTTTGTATGCTGCTTTTTCTAGCTTATTTCAAATGAATGAGCCAGATATATTTAGAAAATCACTTTGCTAAAGACACTGCTTTTGAAACGCCAACCCGAAGAGAAATGACTAATCCAGGTTTAGTGGTAACAGCCAAACCGCTCAAGTCACAGAGTCGCATACCGCTTTCATTCAAACATTCATCAACAAATCGTTCAATATACGAACGATGCTATAAACATAACGCGATACATCATCGTCAAAACAGACAACAATATATATATCTTATTATTTAATGCCAGTGACTATATTATTTATTAATGCCTAACTTATTTCCAAACTTCAATTTGCCAGAAAGTACCTGATTTTTTAATACGTGAGATGAGAACGAAACACTTACTTGATCAGCCGCTACTGCCGGACATATTCCACCAAGTCTTTTTTGTACGTCGCGATTTGCGTAACGACGAGAACTGAGAATTTCTTTGCTGCTTTTCAAAATACATACCGCCGTATCATCACAGCTGACCTCAAATTTATCATTACAAGCAATGCAAAGTAATCGTCATACTATATGCATCTAAAACTTTCAATTCAGTTATTAAAAGCAAACCATTGTACAATGATCTTGTTTGCTAAAAATGTAGAAAAGAATTACAAGTACTGACGCACAAGATTTTTCTCTACAACCAATCTTGAAGTTCTTAATCTTGGGGAACAAATATTTTATTGAAAAACTTTGATTTATTTTATTACTGATTCCTCCTTTAACAAATCAAATCATTTAATGTCAATAAAAACTTCAACCACTGCAATTACTCTCGCAGATCCTCTCTAATTCTTGGCTAAAACGTGCTTGTATATTTTATTGCAATCAGCGATTTCCTTAATTTTCGGAAGAAACGAAAAAACGAAATTCCTATTTCAAACAATATCAATCCATTATTTTATCCTTTTAAACAACATTCAAATATACCACTAGATATTCTTTGCAAATAAACCGTACGTAAATTATAAGAATGTCAAGTTTCTGAAGTTACGACCAGAACTTTTAAAAAGAACTTCTGAGTATAAATTTTTTGATATTGTTTGAAATAGGAATTCCGAACATTTTCTTGCTAAAGTGTTTAGTGAATGGATTCGAATGACGGATAATTACGAACTTTAGAAAAGCTGAAAATTAGTGCATCAAATAATACCTGCCTAAATACCTGCTTTTTACGCTACCTCTTCAAACAGCTTACTATCCATTGCTGCAATCTACAGTATTATATTTAAGAATCGATATAAATCCTTAATTTTTATTATGAATTTTGAACAATTCCAAAAAACTACTTCAAAAAACACTATTATTACAGTGATGAGAAATTTTACCCAGTGTCTGTAATCGTGAAATTAAATTTCTATGATGATTCACTTTTTTAAGGATTATAATTTTGAGCCTGAGTTTCTAGCTTTCTCACATAAGTTGTTGAAGCTATCACCTTGTTTCTATGCCCATAATCGCTGCTGCTTTGCGATTTATTATAATATACAAATTTGAACGGGTAGCTCGCAGAAAGCGACCAGTCTTGCCCATATAATTAAGGATGTTATTACTATTCATGCTTGAAAATAATGGAAAAAAGTGGTATCCTGCAATAGTAAAAATATTAACATAATTTTTTAGCACCAAAATCACAACAAATGAAATAAAGAAACAGTGTGTACTTTACTTTGTTTCATTCTGCTAGTGAATCTATTCGTTTGCGCATTCTATGTGAAATTAGGAAACTCATTCAACTCATATAATTCCAATTGGCAATTACATACGTAAGGAATTCTGATTAAAATATATTTTGTAAAATATAAAAAATTAAAAATTCACACAACTGATAAGTGGGATACACTTTGATCAGTAAATGATGTATCAATGATTAAGCAAAGATTTAGCTCTTAGCTCTACGATTCCTGTGACATGAGTATTCTTCTAAACAAAAACTATGACTCAAAATTCGCAAAATCAATATCTGACACCAAAGTAATTGCACTTTACTCGCAGACAAATTCACAGAATCAGTACTTCAACTAACCTTTTAATCACTACTGAAATGCTACTAATTTGTATTTAAAAATTACTGTTTTGTAACTGTCTTTGAAATACTCTTACTAGTAAATTCAGAAAATGTTGCATACTCAAATACAGTCATTTTAACATCGATAATGCAAATTTACCTGCAAAAAGTCAAGTATTTCTCTAACGCACAATGTTCAAGTCATCTCTATTTCTCTTTTCTTGCATCTATTTTGACTGTATTTTGTCTAATCACCAAGATCTTGCAGTTTTGTTTTACTCTCATTGTCTGTTTATCTTTGATTTCACTGTCTTTTTAGTCGATTGCCTACTGGTCCTAAATTTTGCTTATGACAAAAGGAAATGATCCAATAGGCGTCTGCGACTGCGTTGCGTGCCATTCTATCATTCTGTTGGAGTTTAGTGGGGTCTGCAGGTGAAACGTTAGAAATTGGTGCAATGAGTAATATGAGTGCACGAGTTTACGTTGGACGCTTGTCCTATCGAGCGTCAGAACGTGATATTGAACACTTTTTCCGTGGTTACGGACGCATACGTGACATAGTACTCAAAAATGGCTTTGGTTTTGTGGTAAGTCCTTTTATATCAATACAGGTGATCTGATTTAATTTCTGAAAATAAAAATTGCATTGCATTTATGAATTGATGTAATGTGAAATTTATGAATTGATGTCATGTGAAGATCAGCATTTTTCAAAGCATTATAATACTTTTATTTAGTTTTTTTCAAACATCTGGTAGCATTTGCTTGTTAGAGTAATTTTTATTATTAGATTTACGTTCCTTTAGTTTGTTACACGTGTGACGTTTAGCGTCATGTTGTCAGAAAAGAACATTGAGGCAAAAAATGGGATATTCATGAAGTGGAAATTATCCGTGAATAATTTTGGGGATTTTTCATGTGGCTGAAAGGTTTTAATAAATAAAGTTCGTGGTCTTGTAATTTAACATTAAAACTGTTTGTCTATAGATATGATAGCTTTATTATCATGAAGATAAGGTTTTATAGGAATTTGATGATCCACGCGATGCAGATGATGCTGTCTATGAACTGAACGGGAAAGAATTATGTGGTGAGCGCGTAATATTGGAGTTTTCACGTCGTGGACCCAGGAGTCGCATGGGATTCGGTGGGTTTGATCGATTTCCGCCACCGAGAAGGGAATCAAGGTAAATACAGCTTTATTTTTTGGAAATTTCTCGAGTAATGAAAATGTGCTTATTAATATCGTTGTTTAACTTTCAGATATGGCCCACCACAGCAAACTCGATATCGACTAATTGTTGAAAACCTTTCGTCTCGTTGTTCGTGGCAGGTGAGATAACGTATTGTTGGAACGTTCTTTGCGATCACCTGATGCATTGGTCGTTATTTGAGGGATGTAAACGTGTAAAGGGAAGGAGGTACACCACGCGCTCGCGACAAAGCCTGTAATATTACTGGAACGCAGAAAAAAGGGCCAGATTTCAGATCCTTGGCAATACCTTTATTTAGGGTGTTTCCAAATTTTGGAAAGATAGAGTTCGGAAATATCATTATTCTCTGTCTAATTCATCATCGAATGCGTAATATATGCATAGCTTATAAACGCTTTCGATGATGACTTATGATGATGAGGATGAGAAGACCAAATTGGCCAGGAGGTAGTCGCGAGCTGGTGCAGCTCAGAATGGTTAATCAGTGGTACGTAGGCGTGTTGTGTTATTGGTGCGTTCGAGCCGGGGCTCGTGATTTGGTACTTGTTACGTTTCGTTCTGATGTCGCAAATTGAGGCTAGTGGTGGTGGTGTATTGCCGCATCGTGAGGGCCACATCAGAACATGATCTGGTCAGTTCTCTAAAAATAAATTCGATCTTTCGTATCGCTGAAACAAAAAGGTATTTGACGTTTGTCAGATCAAACTATTGGATAGTAAGTCTGTTTTGTTGTTGGGTGAGGAATCCTTTTCATCGAGAAGTTGTATTATCGTCGTATTTCCTGTTCCGATTTTGCTGTATTTATTCTCAGTTTGATGCCTGTATTGTTATTTGATTTGAGAAATATGGACTTGAATTAATGCAGTCTCTGTAATGTTTATTGAGATGTATGTTGTTTTCTTATTCTACGTGTATTATTGATATGTCAAACGGTAAGTTTCTCTGTATTTGGATTTCTAGAGTGTACATAAGCCTATTGTGGATGAGAAATATGTTATTTACCATCTTGTCTACATGGACATTGATATCGTATTGTAAATGAAATTTTTTCAGGATCTCAAAGATATTATGCGGACAGCTGGTGAAGTTACTTTTGCCGATGCCCACAAGCAACATCCGAACGAAGGGTGCAGTTTCATTTCCCTGTTTCTCAACCCTAGGAATTTTTATAAATTTATTTTAATTCAAAAATATTTTTTAGCATTGTTTGTTTTCTCACACGGGACGACCTCGAAAGGGCTCTTGATAAGTTGCAAGGTAAAGAAGTCAATGGACGTAAATTGAAATTGATTGACGATTCTGAGCGACGAGATAGTCGAAGGTATTAATATATTTGTAGAATTAAAAAGTGTCAAGACTTGTATTGAAATTAGTTTTAATTATTGTATCAGTGGCTAATGTTTTGTTATAACTAACGTTTATATTGGGATCTGTTTCCAACATTTATATATTTCAGTCGTTCCCGTTCACGCCATCGTTCTCGTTCACGCTCGCGCAGCTCTCGCAGTCGTTCATCTCGTTCTCGAACTGGTTCTAAGTCACGTTCACCTACTCCAAAAAGGGATGGCGAGGGTTCAAAGTCTCGTAGTCGTTCTGGAAGTGGTCGATCTCGTTCTCGATCAAGAGATGATCGTTCTTGTGAAAGAAATAGAGATGAGAACCGTACAGGAGCTACTGAGAATGGTAATGGTGTTGAGCGTAGTGCTACGAGAGCTAGTGATGAACCAATGAAAGATGAAAGTCCAGAACATAATAACGATTATAACTGAATATAGTTGAATTAGTTCACAAGGCAAACTGTCATGTCATATTCACTTTGAAAATATTCAAAGTTAACATGTCATTACTCAGTATACATTTTATTTCTAAGTTTCCCAGTTTTTGAATTTTCAAGTGTTCAGGATATTGTTGCATTTAATCTATCATGTTAGCACAGTGTTGAGCGAAATGTGGATTTTTTGGTAATTGTCGTTTAATAATGTTCTATAAATTTGCGGAGTGGGGTGCATATAGCAGTCACTACATATTTGTCAGTTATAAAATAGTGTGGTCTATTTCTCATGACTGTACGATCAAATATTTTCGTATGATTTGTAGTGTGTTTTGTCAGTTTTTCCATTAAGGAATCACATTATTGATGTATCGTTCTGGATATGGGAAACTTGTTTCTCAGGTGGGGACATTAATAGTTTAGTAGTCGGGATTATGTATTGAAATTGTACCACTTCGATTTTATTGTTACAAAAATAGTCTATTATGGAAAGTTCTCATCGAATAAAGTTGCTTTACTGTCTGACAATTAGATTAATGCGAGACTTCTTTACGACGCTCACCTACGTGTAACATTTCTATGTTGATAAATAAGTCTGGTATTCTTTAGTCAAGAGTGTATACCGCATAGTAGCCTACATTCAGTGAAGAATGGGAAAGTTCCACTCTTTATATTCTCACATTTGTTGCATGACGGTGAGGGCTATTAGAGCAAATTGAAACAGTAAGTGGACTAATTTGAAACAGTATGTAAACTCGTGACTGGCTAGCATTGCGCATTGCTATTTATCTAGTCTAGTGGGGGGTGGTTTGTCTCGAGTTTTGTCGAAAACCGGAATTGCAGTGGCACACTGGTTAATGGATGATGGGGACGAGATACCAGAGTTTAGTCCTGGGAAGGTTCGTTATATGTTGCGAAGCGTTGTAGCTTTAGTTTGGTACACTTTCGCAAAATACGCAGCGGATTCTTGGTGTTTATTGAATAGTTGACTTCCTTTTCTGATATTGACAAGATGAAACGTCTACTTTAAGTATATTACTCTTGTAGTTTGACCTCTTGTAATGCATTGATATGTTGCACACTTTCTATATAAGTTGAGGAGAAAGAATTGCAGTTCATGTACTGTTACTTGAGAGGCTGTCAATGCATGAATGTTAATTTCCTGAATTGTCTAGCGATGCAGTTGGTCCTTCTGATTAGTAATTATGATGGTTTTCGCACAGTGTCGTATACAAAGTAAAGAAAAGCTAATTGGACATCATGTGTATCAATTTTCGCATACAGTATGTAGAGAGGAGAGTAAAGCACTGTGAGAGGAATTATCTATTAGATAAGTTATGAGGTGGGCTGTACTGTTTATGGGTCAGGAACGATAGACAACGGTATGCTTGTTTTGCTTCGGTCACGTCATGACCTCGCGGAGCGTTATCTACCTGTTCATGCAGTTTCCTCCGTCTTACAAATTTTGCAATTTATATCCTTTTAATCTGTTGAGTATTTTGCAGATATTTCCTTTCTTCAACACGTCATCAATATATACACTGTATGCAACAAAAATATTCCACTATAGCTGATAAAATTAAGAGCAAATATTTGTATTTATTTACAGTAAATAAAGATAGGAATATGGAAATTGAGTTAAGTGTTTGATAAGAGTAATGATTTGTACTACTAATTGTTGTCAGAAGAGGTAATTTATTCAAGAGTTGGACTCAAGTTTGGTGAGCTATTTTATGTTATAGATTTTAGTCTCAAAGAAAAACTGCTAAATATTAGTTTACATGCAGTAAATACTTAGCCGCTGATGAATGACAGACTGCATTGTTCGAAATATCGTAATTAAAAAAATCAGATTTCAGAGCTATCATAACTTATAGTGCTAGTATCATATCACATATAGAATTACAGTAGTACTCCTGTACTGATATTGACTGAATATGTCAGATGAAATTGTAGTTATTAAGTCAGTAAAAAAGTATATCTAAATGGTGGGAGATCATTGTTGGTTACAATAATTAAATCATGCCTGTGATTGGTGCTGTAATTGAGAAAATCACCAGTAAAATTGTAATGGTTGCAATACAATTGATAAAGTAATATAATTTTGGTTACTAAATATGCAAATTTTTTAAGTTCTCAAGTACTGTAGTAATTTAGATCATTCATGGACAGTGGAAAGTAGTGGAGAAAATTGGAGCTGGTGGCTGTGGTGCAGTATATGAAGTGCTCCACGTTAAGCGTAAAAATTATGCAGCAGCACTTAAAGTAAAGTATTTCCTTTTGCAGTTGTCATTTAAGTTTAATGTTTTTTGAAGAATTATAGTAAAAATTTATGTACTTATCGATAAATTGGTTGCAGCTAGATTAATAGAACAATTATTGATGGTAATTTACTTTTTTTTTAAAGTTTTTAATGTCTACAGTATATTTTTAGTGCTTACAATATACAAACAGTATTTGCTCTAGGTTTTTTTCATATTCAAACTTAAATTGTCACTGGTATTCACTAATGTGATTAAGGTTACTGCATGTACTGAGATGAAATTGGTTTATTTGCTATCATTTTTTGATTCAAAAAAATTTATTGCGAAAATTTTTTCATTTAATGAGTTGAACTATGAATTACAGTGATAATGTTTTAAAATAAAGCAGTAGTATGAACTAAAATAGGAAATATAATTTAGGTTTCAGGATGAATTTCATATTGCAATTCTTATTTTAATTTTTTTGAGTGCAATTTAACATTTATAGTATAAATTTTAATGAATTTCATATAAATTAATCAGGTAAAATAGATCTGTCTTGTATTTTGAAGAAATTAATAAATTTCAAGGTTGAATCGACATCATTACCGGATGGTGGAGTATTAAAATTAGAAGCATATGTGCTAGCAAAATTGAGTAATGCTTCGAAACACACTATTCGTTTACTTCATTCCGGTAAAAGACCCAAATACAGGTTAATTAAAATTTATTCAAGTTAATTTTACAATATATCACATTATTTTATGCTTTGATCATCTTTGAACTTACATTAATATTCCGGACTGTCAATAAACATGAGTTTGCATTTCAAAAAATTGAAAGCAATTTTATTTTTGAATAAAATGCTGTACTCTTTCAAAATTTTCAGTTATTGCAAGTTCTTTAAGAAAATCAAAATCAAATTTTAATCCAATTTAGTTTCTGATTAAAAATTTCTACTCTTTGAAATTGCAGATATTTTTAGAACTTTAGTACTGAGTTATGGACATTTAGTTTCTTCGAGTTACAAAAATTTTGATAAGAGTGTTTCATCTGTATTCTTGATTATGCGTGAAAGCAACTTTGAATACTTTTTCGGAGACAAATTGTCTAAAAAATAATTTTAAGGAAAATCACTTGCAGCTTTTAACTTTTGACTTGAAAATTATATGCCATTAGGCTAAATTTTTAACTTAAATTATTTGTAACCGTTCTCTCTTACAGCGATGATCTAAGTAATTAATTATAGTCTTAATTTTATTGATTTATTTTTGTGATACTTGTCATATTCTGAATACTCATAAAATTTCAGTTTTATTGTGATGACATTATGTGGTCCAGACTTAATGTTTCTAAGAAAAATGAAAGGTGCAAACAAGATAAAACGGGATGATGATCATTTCTCATTTGAAACAACATTACGAATTGGAGTGCATTGCTTGTTTGCTATTAAAATGGTAACTTGTTTTTGTTTTTTTAAGTCATTTTTGTATATTAATCGTATTCAAATTCCATCATTTAGTTTATTTATTTATCTTAAAAATAGTAATATCAGTAAGATATATTTGAGTTATTCTAGCTAATATGCAAATTTTCACTAATTTGTTGATCTAATATGACCAAAATCTTTCATTGTCAGGATATATGCATATTTTCGAATTGATATGAAATTTTTTGATCCGATTCCATTTCATGTTTTTAGTAGTAAAATATATGTAATTTGTATCATATTTAACTTATTTCTGTTGGAGAAAAAATATGCATATTTATAAATGCAGCTGCAGCATGCATTACAGTGATATTTAGTTTTGAGTTTATTGAAAGCATTTTCAATAGCTTCATGAAATCGGCTTTGTACACCGAGACGTGAAACCCGGCAATATGGTAATTGGAATCAATGGACGAGATTGTAGAACGATTTTCATGGTCGATTATGGTAATAATCACGATTAAAGAATTATTGTAATTAACATTTTATAAATAAATTTATTAGTGGAAAAGAGTTCAAAATGAAACTTGAAGTTGTGAGGAGAAATCGAATTATAAAAAAATGAATTTAAAAATTAAGGCATGGTAAGATCATTTGCACTGGAAGACTCTGCTAGCAAGAAAGTAGCGTTACGGAAACCGCGTAAAAAAGTTTTGTTACGTGGAACGCTACGTTATTGCTCTCCAAACGTTCACCGGCGTATGGAACAGGTTATAATAGGGACTTTTTTTTTAAAAATTCGCGTTTTTCTAGAAGAATTTATTATTATTTACTAGTAAAATTGATTTTTTTTGTTCGACAAATTAATTTATTATATATCTAAATTCAAATTTCGTAAATGAAATTTATAAAAAATATTTATTCACTTGCAGTACATACAATTTATTTTTCAAAACGTATAAATATAGTTAAATATAACAAAAAATTAAAACAAAGCATTTACAAATGAGCTCAATAAATTGATGTAAAAATATAATTGTAATTACAAAAATTTTTAGGGTAGAGGTGACGATTTGCTATCTCTCCTCTATATGCTGATTGAGCTTTGTTGTGGCCTACCGTGGAGTGCAGTTAAAGATGAAAAAGTACTGTTGAAAATGAAAGAAAGCATTACAACAGACAAACTTTTTAAAGTAAATCTTTTAAACTTCTGAAAGCAAGAAATATTTTGTATGTATTTACTGTTTGTTTGTACAAAGTTCATAAGATTTTTTCAAATTTCATATCAACTAATTTTGATATTATTTATAATCAACAAATACTTACTTCTTCGTTAAAATAATTGATCACACTTTAAAAAATACTATTTTTTGTTTCTTTCATTTATTTTATAATATTGTCTTACTCTATCAGCGTCAAAAAATACAATACATATTAGTGATGTTATTTTTCCGTCGATATTTTTTGCAATCTTAATAATATCACTGTTAAAACAGATAATGAAAGCAAATTAACGCATGATTGGTGTTTTGTATAAATTTAATGTTAATAAAGCAAGTAATCAAATCTAAATATTCTAATATCATTTGCAGATGGCTCCTACTGAATTTGCTCCAATATATAATCATTTGAAATCATTAGAATACAAAGATCGGCCAAATTATAAATTTATTTATGATCAGGTCAGTCGGTCAAACTCATTTAACGTGTATTTAATATGTTAATAATCTGATATACTAGTTAGTAATCATATCTATCATTCAGTTATTTTTATTAATGTTTATCAATATCATTAATAGTTTATAGGTTTGAAAACATAAAATGAATTGTTGCTGATGATTAATTGTATGCAAGTGCCTTTATTTTATACAGCAAAATTCATATTTGAATTCAAATGTGAATGAAATATCATATTGAATGAACAAAGGATTGGTTGATTAACTGAATGACTGATCAAATTTTAAAAAATAAAAAGCCAATTAATTTTATAAACTACAATATATTGTAGTTTATGAAAGGCATTCGACGATTAAAAGTATTTTTTCGAGATGCATATGATTGGGAAGATGATAAAGATATTCAGGAAGCACGGCATTTGGAAACATCCCTTTCATTCCACGAAGAAGACAAGCGATTTACTAGCAAAAAAGGACGAAGAAAAGTTTGTGACGGTAATTTGATAAATATCATCATCGATTATTGATTTGACTATTATAAATTATTGATTGACTTATTAGTAAAAAAAGTACGACTTTTTACTGATTAGTTTTAAGCTTATAGAAAGGTTTTATGAAATTTTTTAATTTTTTCCATTATTTTCCATGAAAAAATTGTACAGTTTCAATTTTTTATCTTGTAAATATCAAAATTGATTTCGTTTTCTTTACAATTTAAATTATGGTGACTGTTGTGCCCATAATTTTGTCCTTTATTATACTGGCTAAGATTCGTTCGTATATTATTATGCCAAATATTAACAATGTGATGAAAAAATTCATGTAATTTGCTACATATACTAAATTTATCTGTTAATGGTCCAAAAGAGAAGGAAAAACATGTAATATTTTGGTTGCGCTTGATTTCCATCTTATAATTTAATAGATTGTTTTTTAGGTTTAGATCTACTCAACTCTCAGACCTAACTTTAATTAAACATTTAATCTTTGTAATAGTTGACTATATTTGCAGATCCATATTATCTTGATCATCGATTTTACCCAACAACTGATCCAAAACATTTTGAAGAAAAATTGATGCCACTATAAATTGGAATATGTGAATGTTGGGAAAATACTCGATACGTTAATATATAAATATAAAATTTAGAATTTATTATAATACTTTTAAACAATATTTGTACATTACATTTTTTAAATAATTACATATCATTTCAGTGGAAATAATTAAGTACTATTGTCATTCACTTAATGCGATCATCAGTAAAATATCTTTATAAATGTCAGCTGAACTTTTCTAATAAATTTTTTTTTTCAACTTCAGAGAGCGCCCAATATTTCAGTTCTTCATTTCTGGGAGATTTTTTGCTATCATTGAACTTATTGATTTAGTACGAGCAGTCAAACTATTTAAAACTGTAAAAATGCTATCTAAAAAATCCTGCCCTATCATAAATTATATTTATTCATCACTGAAATGGACTACATTAAGTATTGTTACTCAAAAGTGGAATATGTGCTAACATTCTTGTCAACACTCATTCCTTTTAGTTCTCAGGAATATTATTTTCTTATTATTTAAATGTTTTTATTATTATGCATTGATTTTATTACAAAATGCATTTTTACACGGAAGTATTATATAGCACATGAAATGTAGAAAAAGAGCAGAAGAAATGAGCATTAAAAATCCAAATAAATTAATTCATGTAATGTTATGTTTGGAAGGAATTGGTACGACTTTGAATAAGACACTGCCATCATCACTTTTAGTGCAAGAATACATCTGCAAAGTTCTTGATTGAAACCAGCGAAGGATTGATACAAGGATTAAGGGTTTCCTTCTTTTAAAAAAGATCTCTTGTGATTAAATGCTTGAAAAGTTGGATACAAAATATTGTAAAGGACTGAAAACATTTGAGAACGATGTTATTGGCTTCTTTGTTTGCTTAGTAAAATGAGGGATATCCCACGGTTCATAAAAATTAAACTGATATAAATGAAATGTTTATAAAAACTACTTTGGATAAAATCTATAGGAGCTTGCTGATCTTTCAGTTATGCTATTCATAAATTCTCTTCGAATTAAGATTAAGTACATTTTACAATAAAATAAGTGAGGTGTTTTTTATAAAGATTTTTTGAGCAAGATCCTTTTTTTTGTAATTTTTCAAATTTAAACATTTAATTTTTTACTTTAAACATTCTCATGCTTTATTATTGTACGAAAATAATTCATTTGATTAGCAATTTGTTTGTTTGCTACAATTAGTTTTATAAACGATTATTTAAATTTTATGTCAGTTTAATTTTTATCTTCATGTCCTAACCAAATGCATCCCTTATATGGCAAATAACCAGTGCTCCGTTTTTTATAAATAAATTAGTTTACGATTTATTTTATTGAAAATAAGTTTTATTAAGTGATTTGGCAATTGATTTTCGTAGTAAATAAGTTCGCAATTTTTTGATCACTAAATAATTAAGTAATTAAAGGTTTATTTGTATGAAACGGTATCTACTTTTTAGCAATTGTTGATAATAGCAATTCAAAAATTTGTAAAACGCACTACAAAATTAATAATCGATTAGTTTATTGTATAATCAGTTGATTTATTATTAGTTAATCAATTAATTAGTTAATTACCTAATTGAATCACCTGAAAGGGGTCAAATGAAATGTTGAAAATTGCGCAATAAAAGTGAGTTGTAATTTGATTTCTGTGTAACTGTAATAAAAATGTATGTTTTAAGTATTTTACCATGCCATTAAAAGTATAATTTGAATTGAGATCGATGACTGAACCGTCAACGGTGCAAGCTTCTATAGTGATTGCACCTCCATCAGCACATTTTTTGATAAAATTCTTATTTTCAATCCATCTCAAAAATAATTATCACTGATTGGTCAATAATTCATTAATTGGCTGATTGAAATTTTAATCCTTTATTCAATTTGGTACTAAAGTTTGTAAAATTTTTAATTTGAAATTTTTGGTTCGACGTGCAAAACCTGAAATTGTTAGCAAGTAATAAGTTTTGGTGTAAAAAAACAAATGTAATTATCAAAAAAAGTAAAATATAAGACGAACGTTTCACCGATTTGTTTACGTATACCATTCACAATACAGTAAATTGGGCCCTTCTGAGAAATTGTTCTTATAATTCGCTGATATTCGCGTGTGAGAATCACTGTACCATTACCGTTATCTTGACAGCTATAAAAATAGTCTCAATAATAATAGTAATAATAATAATAATACAACAAATATTAATAGTAGTACTAAATACGTAATAATGATTAATATTTGTGAAGAAAAGTATGATACAAATGTTATTTTTGATCAATGAGCATCCATTAATTATTGATGAAAATGAGTCAGATGTTTGTGCTGAAATTTGAAATACAAAAGGAATAACCATTTCTGATTAATAAGCAAATAATATCTTAAAATTTATGTGTAATTGAAATTAATTATTTAGCAGTAATTAATATTCCTTCTGTATAAAAGTTAAAAATGGGCATAATAATCCAGTTAATAACAATTACTAATTAACACATACTTACTCACTACATTTGCTGAATAATATCCGCTCAGTATTAATTTCATTAATTAGTATTTACTTAATTGCCGCTTTCATTAATTAAAATGAGCTCTGTTATTTGCTTCACTATTATAGCACAAGAAAAGCTGAAGCACTGTACATTGATATTTTTTTTTCAAATTGATAGTTATTTAATCATGATTATGATTAATTAATATTTCTTAACTATCATATCTAGCATTCATTTTTGATTAATAATATTTATTAATTTCAATTTGCTAGTTGATTGCTATATAGATTTCTTATAATTTTTTTCGTGAGTGTAATAAACTTCACAATTAATTTATATAAACTGAAAATGAAATGGCTAAAACACATTAATTTTGTAATATTAATGATTTTGAAACTTCAGAAATTAAGTAAACATCAATAACTCGCAACAAATAACATCAAATATTTAATGTGCCTGATTCTTTGTAACTAACTATAATATCAAGAATAATTATTGATTGATTATTTATAGTTAAATATAAATTATTGAGTTGAATTTTGGATAAAATATTGTGGACGATAAAACTCATCTGATGTACTATTTTACATATTTTTAATTATTATGATAATTATGTCGATCATTGTTGAATAATTATCTTCGCCTTCATATTATTTTTGCCGTCATAATTTGTTATAAAAAATCTGATACGAGTAATCATAGTAATTGGATGATTTTAAAAAGTTTATGAGCAACTGATTTCCGACTTATAATTTGATAACTGATTAAATCTATATTACAAACATATATCGAGTTCCATTAACTACGATTGTTGTGTTCAACTCAATCGGGAAAGCACTTTCAGTCAAACAGTTCACGATGTGTGTACCTGTTGTAGTACATGTTTTATTGAAGTTCTTTTTACTGATCCACCAATCGCCTAAATAATTGAATGAATCGATAATGATCGAATCAAATATAAATTCAGTTATTAATGATTGAATACATAATTATTTCTGCTTTCATATTATTTTTGTCGTCGTCATAACTTGTTGTACAAAATCAGATACATAAATAATGAAAGTAATCAGATTGTTAATGATTTTAACAAGTTTTGATTTCCAATTTGTAATGTGATAAAATCGATCATTATTAATTCGTATTAATAAGAATATGCTTAATTAAAGCACTGTGTTAAATAACTTACCTAGATTATGACCTTCGCAGCTAATGTTCCAGAGAAAATAATTTTTCTGTATTCGATATATCCCAGAATCTAACCTTGAACATTTTAATTTCTGCAATATTTAAAATGCAAAAATTTGAGTTCAAAGTTCAATAATCTTTAAGAAATACTATTTGTGAAAAAAGTAACATTTTTGTTTTCAAAGCAGTGCGTGCATATCAGTAAATTGAAACAAATAGCTGCATATTTTTCGATTAATAATAGCATTTCGAGTAATTTTTATTGAAGTTATCTTCATGAAATAACAAGAAAGCAACACTTTTTCTTCTTAAATTCAACAAAGTGATTTATCACTTTGTGAACAACTTAATTTTTAATAAAAATCCCATTTTAATTAATAATATTAAATTAATAATTGTAATTTGATTTTTTAAATAGTAAATAATTGATATTAGTATTTACTATTAATATACTTATTATTTAGCACTTATTAATATTTGCATTAATTTATTGTCAATAATTTTGCGATATTTAAGGTAAAATTTTAAGTAAAATATTAACATAAATAATGCGCTAATTTTAAAGTTTATGTAGTTTTTAATATTTATAAATTATGCAAAAGATAAATCACAAACCACATTATTTTCAACAATTTCTTCACCATCACGTATTTCTACACCTTTTGGTGTTTGGCATGCTATAATATCTGCTCGCCACGAACCATCTGGGAAAGTTCTACATTCGAAAACAAATGCGGACCGTACCACCTGTAATCACAGTTATTATTTATTGTTTTTATTACCATTAATAATAACAGTAATAATAATAATAATAATAATAATAATAAATATTAGTACTGCATTACAGCATTATAACTAAATCAAAAATATGTGTGAATGTGTATTGGAAACCCTTCGGAAATCTTTTTTTGCATGCGAATTAGTTATTTATCCACAATGAAAGAGCAGAAAGATCAAATACGATCTGTAAATTATTCTATCAATAAGTTTTTAAGTTCAAAGTTAAAAAACAATTTTCATATACTATAAAAAATGACCATAAAAATTTGCATAAATATTTTTAACTTTAAAGTAAACAATGCATCACTTCAGAAACAATGCCATATTTATTCTAAAAGCAATAAAGTAAGAACAAAAAAGTTGAAATTGCTAATTCTGAAATTGAAAGAAAAACTTTGCAAGACTACTTTTTATTTTTCCACATAAACATTACTGAACTTTCGTTTGTGCTCACCATCATTCAAAAAAAATCTATGACTACAGTTATTCATTAAAGTATTCGTTTATAAGCTAACATTTGAGTCTATGAGTTATTAATTAATTCCTCAATGGCTCATTAATTTAAAATTTGTTCCCGAATAGTTGTAAAAATACCATGACCTTCCAATGAAATTTTAACTTTATGCTTTTAATTATAGAAAATAATGAATTATTATAAATTTTTGAAAACAGTTCAGTACTTTCAATTTATTTTAGCATATACTGATTAATAAATACCTGATAAGTCCCAAACTTGTTCAAATATTCACCTTAATTGATCAAAATAATACATATTAATTATTAATTATACTAATCTAATTTTTTGAACTCTACCAGTCAATCAGTTAGTCAGTGATCGAATGCGTGGAATTTTTAATAACGAAAATATAAAAACAAATTGTAACTAATAATACTGCATTCATCTCTACAATTTAAATAAAAACTTTATTTTTTAAATAATCACAGTTTCTTGTAAGTCACTCAATTTTGTGGAATAATTTTGAACTCAAGACTTTGAAAATTCGTCGATGAAAATTTGTTGCTGAATTTTTTTAATTTTTAAAAGTGAGGAAAAAGTTATCTGTTTTTGATTTAATTACTTGTATATTTATTAATGATTCAACTTAAATGACTAAAAGTAAAGTTAATTGATCTGTGATGTCAACCGCATATCAACTGATTTAACTTTGTTGAATAATCAAAAGCAATAACTTTAAAGCAATGATCTGTTCTTAAATAACTTATTCAGACATGCTTAATTTCTTTTCTGCCAAATTTTACTAACTTTTGAACTTAATCAGTCAATAAATCAATCATAGTTGATCAAACTAATCTAATTTTTTCAAACTTTATTAATCTAATAAAAGTTTTTAAATATTATCAATCAACATTTAATCAATATTTAATAATCATAACAGTGTTATCATTCGTAAATGAAAAAAGATAAACGTACCCAGCGTTCTCCATTACTGTAACTTTTGCCCATATAATCACAAACAATAGCACGTTTACCGTCTCCAAATGTTAACAATATCAGAAATATTAGCTGTAGCACCAAAGATGCTGCGTTAGATACAACTGTATCAGACATATATTAAATTCCAATTTGATTTTTGATTTTAAGTAAAAATAAGTAATTTCTTGATGAAAAAGTGCTAAAAAGTGTTCATTTATTAAACAAATAATGGCGTAAAAGTTTTACAGTTCTAAGCTATCTCATACTTCATAACATCACAACTATATAAAAAAGACAACAAACTAAAGACCAAAAATAAATAAATTTTTTAAACAATTTTTTGTTTTTTGCTTGAAAATTAAATAGAAAACGGTGAAAATTTTCAGTACTGATTGTAATAATATGTGCGCAAGACAAGTCATTGATGTCAAAACGAATTCATTAAACAGTTCGTTTTGTGCAGAAGTGGTCTTAAGTTTGCATTGGTGTTAGGGGAAGAAGTTTTGTTTTAAGATTAGACTGAATAATATTCACTCTGATGTTTGATATGAATGTTATGGTCCATACATTCATTAAGAACATTTTGATTGCCTTATTATCATTGATCATAATATCGTAAAATATCAATGGTATATGTTGTTATTATTGTTGATACTATTGATATTAAAATTATTAGTATCATTATTGTTAATATTATCACGATTATTAGTATTATTATATATTATCGGTACAGTACATGATATTATATCATACTAACATAGCATATCACTAATATTAATATTATCATCACTATCTTGATACGATATGTATTATCGTTATTATTATTAATACTGTCTTAATATGACATTACTGCTATAGTATATGGCTCTAACATTATTATAAGATGTTAATAATATTGTCATACATTTATTATCACTATTATCACAAATGCACAGTATTATTATTCTCTTTGTCTATTGATGATATTATCATACGATAAAAATAAACCATTATCAATCCGAGACCTAAATTTAGGAAAACAAAAAAATGTTCATTTGACTTTGAGCTATTACTATTTCAGCACAAATTATTATATTTTAGCGATTAAAAATAGCTGAGATACCCAAGCCAAAGATAATTTGTCATCATAACTTTTAAGGTTTAAATCAGTTAGTTTACAATATCAGACTTGTTCAAATTATTTAGACATTTTTTTTAAAGAATAAGTTAGGTTCTTAATTCTACAAACAATAATATGAATAAATCTATAGAAAATGACTATAATTGGAATTATAATTTTGCATAATTATGTTTAAAAATGTTACAGTCCCTTATTAATATCACAATATTGCGTTGAATTTGATTAAAATTACAATTTTAAATTAAGATTCGATCTGATTTTTTTAACGGAACTTTACTTTTGCTAAATATTTACTCATAGCAAATTTTTTTGTCGCTTAAAATTTACAACACATTAGAGTAAATATAATTTACGAAAATTGTAAAATCTTAGAATGTGTAGTATCATTACACATTTCAAGTTATTCTTTTTTTTTTAATTTCTTTGTTAATGCATTCTAATTAATAACCAGTTTTGATCATTTGAAAGCAAATTTAACCATGAAATCAGGCTCCATCCAATTTCGTTAATTTATTTTATCATAAGAATTGTTAATAATTGTCACACTTATACTTCTCAATATAATTTGAAAATTTAACCTCCACTGAATCTATACTTTTGTGGCTTAATGGATTTATATTCAGTGAATATTTATAAATTTAAATAAAGATGCATGAAATCTTTTATGCATCATGGAAACCTAAATTTTTATGAACCCATTCCTTGTAATATGAATAAGTATACATTTAAATATAATGATTTCAAGCAAGAACAATAATTCTTTACAGCAATTAATGATACTTCACACTTTGCAAAATTATCTTAAAAAATATCATATTTCCTGAAATATCGAACTGCTTCTGATTTAAACTTCAAACAATCAATAAAGGACTATTGGATAATTTCGAACCCATATTTTCGATCATATAAGATATTCTGAGTCCAAAATGTTTGGTTATAATAACCCCGACATGTTACTTTGTGCTACCAGTTATATACCTTAATTTGGATTTAGCAATTTATTAATGAAGTAATAGCTAAAGGAAAATTCTGCAGGAATTCAACCTCTGACCCCAAGAATGGTTTTAATTTGAAATCAAGCATAACATAAAACAAAAACCCAGATCAAATTAAATCAACATGGTGTCTGCTAAATAATTTTGGAACTGTAGCAATTTTAGTCGTATACAATAATACCATTATGTGATTAAATATTCCTATTTAATATTAATTAAATAAATATTCCTATTTAATATTATTTAAATACTACTATTCCAAAAACAATCAGACTACAATATCAAGACTCAAAAAATTTACACCATAATAGACAAAGTAATGAATACATACTTCATAAATACCCCATAAATTTTATGGTTTGGCAAAAATTAATTTCGGAATATTTTTTCGTACTTTAAGAATAGAACGAAAAAAAAACCTCCTACAGATTCGACCAATATTTTTAGACAATTTATCACTAGTAGACGTTAATGCTTTTATAAACCTTAATCGGTAATGGCGGAATTGTAATACAAAATAAATATGTACCAATGGATCACATTTCGCGAAAATGATAAAATTTTTCTTAACGGTAGGTGTCAGAATTCATATATTTCTACAAAAAACACATTGAGTACTGAAATATCCGATCCAATTATTTCATAAACAAAGAATGAATTGTTTGTAAGGTAAACTGTAAAAAAGAATGCAGATTTCAGATGAATCAACTCAAAACATTTATAAATAAAAGGCACTGGTAACATAACGAATTATAGAGCAGAAAAAAACGTGATAAAACCTTTCATCATAAGGCACAAATAAACATAAAATGTTACAGTACTGCTGATAAACAAATAAGTATAAGAAGATACTGCGTGGTCACGAAGTTTAACAGCAATTGTGTTAGAATAAATTGAAAATGAAATATATATAAAATATCACCATGATCTATGAGCATTCGAGATTATACATTGTGAAACGCTTCATCATTTACACATTTTGATACATTTTAACTTCTAAAAATAAATAAGTGAAGTATCATAATTGTAAGCAACAAATAGCTCACAAAAACGATATCTGTATATAAAATGAAATGCATTCCTTTACCAAATAAAGTAAAGAAAGAAACAAACAAAAAAATTGGTCACACTTTTTTACCCGAATTTTCATATTCGGAGAGTTTTTAATTTCGGTGAGTAATTTCTTCATAACACGCACTACATACACGAACTGGATTTTTATGTGATGCAATTTTGGCGGAAAATGATGAACATGAAGAGCAAAATATTTGCCCACACTCCCGACAATGATGTTTACGATTGGTAAGCGTAAATGGCTTGTTGCAAGCATGACAATTTCTGGCTTCTGAATCATCCAACCATTTACGAGATGCCTGTTTCGCAAAATCCATCTAAATATCAAAAATTTAAGGTGGTAAAACATTTAATAACACTTATGGCAAAATATTTTTCAGAATCATCAAATAAAGATATGAAAAAAGGTTTGCGTAGCTTCGTCTACTAATTTAAAACATGAAAGATGTAAAAGCTAGCAAACGATTAATGGTGATATTACCAAAAAAAATTAAAACACTTGTTTTCCAAGATTTTCTTTAAAAAGTGATAAGAAATATCAAGTTTGGTATTTAAGAAAAAAATTAACCTGTAGATTTTGATTTACTCTTCCAAGTTCCCTCACAGCAGTTTGAATGTCATCAAAGTTTTTTTTATTGACAGCAGCTCGCTCACGTTCAAATTCCAAATCACTTTCTGCGCTTATACATCTAAAAAATTTTTTAAATAAGAAAATTTAAATAATTTATTTCACTCAATCTTTACATTTTTAAATTAGTTATCTAAATTAGGAGATGAAAGGTATTGTAGTAACCTCTCTTGCAGTGCTCGTCTTTCTTGTAACCATTCTGCTGTCGCTTTTTCTAATTCTGCAAAAGTTTTCAGTCATAATCGAAATTACATTTTATAATGAACCAATCAAATTTTACCTAATAAACAGTATGAAATGACACCAAAAAGTATGCAGCTTACCACTTTGATGAATTCTCAACTCATCACATTCTTTCGTAATATTTGCTAAATCCTTCTTCATTCGTTCCAAATCTGCATCTTTCATTTCAACATCTTTTAAAGCATTCTTCAATTTATCTTCTTCTTCCTTTAACTGTGTATTGAGTAGTGATAAAGTCCCTTCCTCTTTCTTCTTACATTCTTGCTGTAAACATTGATAAATTAAGTACTTGAATAAAGAATTTAAAATGCAATAATGAGTTTTTGAGTGCAAACCAAGGAATGTTTCAAGAAACTGAGTTCTTTTTCGAAGCTGTTCTGCATATCCGATGTCTTCTTTTCTTGAATGCTCAATTCTTCTTGCAACTGAAGCATGAAACATACTACAATTTGAATCTCAAAATTAAAATATAACCAAAATTAAAATTATCCTTTTTGTATACCTTTAAATTATGCTTGTTCAGTTTTGATATTTCGTCTTCTAAAGCAGATTTTTCTTCCTTTTCTAAAAGTAATTGCTCACGCAAATGTTCCTATAAATGATGACTAAAATTAAAAGTTGATTACAAGTTGAAATTTTCTACAATAAATCCGCAATTAACGATTAAAACCTTTTTACAGCTTGTAATCACTAAATATATCAAAGAAACTATTATTAAACTTATAGTTAATTTATTAGGCGAGTAGCAACGACTACAGCTTTTACAAAGTAAACGAACTTACCATTTTTTTCGTTACTTCAGAAAAATCCTTTTTCTTCATGCTGAGTTCTTCATTCAATTCTGAGAACATTTCTTTTTGAGCTTTCAGCTCCTGGGAAACAGTCAAAAACACACATAAAAAATAATTTAGTAACACGAATATTGATTTCCTACAAATTAAGTCTTCAAGTTAATGCGATGCTAACTTTGATAAGAGCTACTTGGAATTACTATTTTTGGGAGAAGCTTTATTTTTAAAAAAAAAACTATATTAATACTTTTTTTTTGCATTTCCGTTACTATGCAATTTTCATTCTTCAAAGTAATTAGCTCTTTGCTCACAACAGATA
Source organism: Thelazia callipaeda (assembly GCA_900618365.1). Lineage (NCBI taxonomy): Eukaryota > Metazoa > Nematoda > Chromadorea > Rhabditida > Thelaziidae > Thelazia > Thelazia callipaeda. The sequence goes on from UYYF01004388.1 coordinate 38,427, forward strand.
GCTGTTTATTATAATTAGCAGCAACATCGGTAAAATGCTCACTCACTTCCAAACTTGTTTTTAATTCCTACAATATAAATGATGCATAAAGTCTACTACTTAAAAATCCTTTATTCCCACTATAAAAAGCTTCAAATATTGATTGTCATGCTACTTTGCTCATTACCTTCATTATCGTTTCTTTTTCGGACAAATTCTTCTCCATTGCGACTACACAATCTCTATATCGTGCACAATCTACGTCCTACAAAAATTTACAGCATTGCACAACGAAATAATTCCAAAAAAATAACCTGCAAGAAAAATTGCTAAACAGATTAAAGAATAAATTACAGTTAATAAACTGAAAATAACTTACTAATTTCAAATACCGTTGTTTTAGAGCCTCAATACTTTCATTAAGAGCAATCTTATCTTTTTCACACTCGGAAAGAGTTGACTGTAATTCTTGAATATACTTTTCATCATGTTTTTTTTGTGCCAAATTACATTCCAGCTGAAATTATCCTTATGCTGAGCAATCGTAAATTTTATTTTTCTTCATCATAAAACTTTTTCAGAGCTTAAATATTTTTACTTTTGTCGCAATAATTATGAAATTAAAATAAATATAGTTTCTTCAGTTTTTGTACTACATTTTCTTTCATAGATACGTGAACTGAAAAAGTTTCTGAAAACATGAAATTTTTTGATAATAAGAAGTGGACACAACAGTATCAACTTTTCGTATCAGAGAACAACTTTCAATACTTAAACATCAAATATGCTAAATTTACCTGTCTTTTAGCCTTTTTCAGATTGTCCATTTCCAATTTCATCGTCATCACCGTTTCTTCTAATTCTGCGCATCTTTCATCACGTCTGAATAGCGCAGCATTTTTTTCATGCAGCTCGTTAATCTATGTACACAACACTTTTACAGACAGTGTTACAGACGGTAATAACGGCAAACGATTTCATTTATATGTAGGCAATGACAGCTTTAGCAATCGCTATTTTCTACGGTCAAATTATAAAAAATTATCTGAAGGAATGACTATATTTCATGTCCAACGAATTGCATCCTCAAATAATAAATTACAGTATAAAACTCTCAATTTCGTGTCTGAGCATTGAATTAATATCTTTTGATAATTTTTTAAGCGCTAGCAACGTGAAACAAAGAACGTAAAAGATAGTTTTTGTCGCGATAAATTTGAACTAAAATAAATAACCAGCTGTTTTGCCTTTTCCTCCATTGTTGCTAGCTTTTCTATTGCTGAATGAAATTCTGCTTTTCCTTTCTCGATAATCTCTTCCATTTCTTTCATCGTCTCATCTTTCCCTTCTAACATTTTCATTAACTGCAAAAGCTAACTCACTGGAAAAACAAAATAGGCTAGATAAGCCTATCAAAACAAAAATACAATAAATATTATGGTATTTGGACACACCACAAAACGAACTCATGCTTCACTCTAAAAAATAAATCAAGTATCTTTTATCACAACATTATTGCTTCTATATCTGTCCTAACAGATTAGTTTGTAAACAATCATCGCTGAGTTGAATATCAATGATATTAATAGATCAGTCCTGTCAAAGATCATTTGATAACAAGAACTATCTCCCTATTTGAAGTATCTATGAGCATCCAAAAGAATGAATATGATGAACCTTCTCATTTTCTTCCTTAAAAGAATAAAATTTCAATGATGATTCATGCAATTTTGTTTTGAGATTCTTCACTGCTTCTCTTTCAATACTCAACTTTGTTTCCCAATTCTTGTTCTGATTTGATATTGTTTCTTCATATCTGCACTTGAGTGATGTGAGCTTTTTATTTAGCTCACTAACTGTTCTCTCAAGAAAGAGTTTTTCATGTTGCATTTTTTCTATCATAACTTTTTCCGCTCCAAAACCTTCAGAAATCTGAAAAAATTTTTCAACTAAAAAAATATAACTAACAAACTGATGATTCGGAATTGTAAAACAGATAAGATATTTAGAACTTTGAAGCAAATGCAATGAAAAAAATGAACAGATTAGAGATTTAATTTTTATAAAAGATGTGTTAAATGTAGAACAAACTTTTTTCATTAAAGAAGATTCCTTCGTCTCTGCATTTTTTAGATTTAGTTTCAAAACGTTTTCAGTCGCTGCTGCCTTTTCTAACAACTTTTGTTGTTTTGAAATATGTTCTTTCAACTGCTGAATCTCTTCCTTATACTTTTTTATTGCTTCTTCCTTCCCAGCCATCTATATTTTCCAAAAGTTTTACACTGATTTTACAAAAATTTGGCTATTTCGAGGATGAATATCAATAGTTTTACTGCAAGTTTTTTTTCCTTTAAAAGAAAATGTTAATGACACTACATGTTGCTTCATGTTTTGATATTATTCTTCTGTTTGTGAAATAGGCATAAATTTTAACTGCATCATGGATATGGACAATTTTTTAACCAATATTTCTTTATTAAACGTTATTTCTGAAATTAAAGTTTAAATAATAGTCAAGAAAGACATTAAAGGCAATGGAATTCAAGGTACTAAAAAATAATCAGACAACGTATGCAATATCATAACAATAGGCTTCAAAAATCTTTACTTACCATCTCCACAGCTTTATCGCAATTTTCTAGTTGTTTTGTAAGCTCGACTTTATCACATATATTATTGCTAATCTTATTTTGATATTTACGCACAATACATTGTATTGAATCAATTTTACTAGAAACACAGTCGATTTTTTCATTCGCAGCTAGTGCTTTCTCCTGCAACACAAAACGAGTAACAATTTAGTATGTGGATTCCCTGAGATGATGAAAAATATACCTCCCACACGTTTGCAGATGTACTAAACTCTTCGAGAAATTGTTTGGCTCGCACTTGAAATCTGAAATATGTTTACAAGAGACAAAATATTACATAAGAAATTGGAGATGATCAATGAATTTAATATAGAAGTTCCTAAAAACTTACGTAATGATATTGTTCTTAAACTGTTCGACATTATTTTTCAGATTTTCAACTTCATAAGCTAATCTAAAGAAATGTCATATTAGGAAGTAAGCAGCAGTGTAGCAAGTTGTATTCAAACTTTTCCTACGCGAAAATAAGAGAATAGAGATTATTTAGAAATGAATATCTACTTTTTACAGTCTCTTTCGGTGTTATGTATTGTATCAATATATTTCTTGATTTCGCTTTCTTTTTTTTGTGTTATAGTATCCATAAGTTGCTGAGCATGTACGAGTTCCTTTCTAAGCACACTCACATCATCCTCTGACGGTCTTAAATGAGATAGACGGATAAGATCATAAATAAATATAAAACTATAAAAATAGCTGCATTTATGAAAATTATTAATAAGATAAATACGTATGATAAGATATAACTAGCTACCTCTGATCAAGTTTTGTTTGCAAAATTTCAGTTTGTGCTTCCAAATTCTGCATTTCTTGCCGATACCTTACTAACTCATCACCTAACAGTGTTTTCTCCTGATTTTTTTCTTCAACCTCATTTATTTTTCCAGCATAATCTTTCGAAAGTTCTCCAATTTTTTTAATCAAAACAATTTTTTCTTGTTTTAGCTGCTGAATATGTCGACTCATAGTTTTAATGCTCTTCTCCATCTCCAACATTCGTTCTGCTGCTGAAAAAGAAAGCAAAATTGTATTTTCATAATGGTCAGTCTGAAAAACACAGCTTGACATACATAAGAAAGAAAATCACCTAAAGCTTTACCAGCTTGCAGCAGATGTAATTGCTGTGTGAAATAAGGCACTTCATCCTAAAACTTGATATGTTTTAGCAAGATTTTCAAGAAGTCAATAAATTTAAACCTCTTTGTCACTAAATATTGACAAACTTCAGATAATTCCTCTTGTTTTGCAATAATATTATGCAGTCCATCTAATTCTTTCCTGAGCTCAGCTGAATAACATTTTTCATCTAGCAACTGCGATTCAATTTCTTTAGTATCCGTTTCAAGATGGCCTTCTTTTGGTCCATCAAAACCATTACCTATAAAAAAAGATATTCTAAAACCGTTCAAAACAATTTAAAAAAAGACCTTACAAGTTCTAAGGTGCAGTCTCCAATATAGCACCACGATATGATCATGGAATAATCAAATCAATTTAAAACACACCAATTAATTCCGATGAAGTTGAACTACTAATTTCGCAATCTCCAATCTGAAAACTTTTTTTAGCTCATAAATCAATGTAAAAAATGACTCGAAAGTAAGAAAGAAAGATTAGATAATCTTAAAATTTTTGAATTACGTTTTTAGGGCTGATTAATATTTTTAAATATGCAAATTAATTTGCATAAAAAATAATTCGATTTAAGATAAGCACTTTAAATTTGTAAACTGAGCAAAATATCACATTTACTTTGGATATCTGTTGCACTGCATGCACTTGAAAATGTGCTTTTAACTGATCTGGCGATGTATGAGATTGCATGCAAATAGGACAAAGAAATCCCTGCGGTGATGTGTCATCATTTTCGTTGTACAATGGTTCGTGCTGAGGCTTAAAATAACTTTTGATATGATTTTTGAGTATTACCATTTAAGATAAATGGATTGGACAGAAATACGATCAAATGAGATTAGGTACATATCCAATACAATTTTTAATTTCAAAAATATACTTCTTTTATTTTGAAGCATTAACAACGAAAGTAAAAAAAAACCTGTTGAGAGTTGACGTTATTAACTGCTTGAGCCACCTGCTGCTTCAGTTTCCGCAACATTTTGAAAGTATATAAAGTAACAGTAGACTTCTGACGTTCACGCGATATAAAAAATTTTGCTGGGAAAATTAGAAAATACACGAATTACGTGACGGGATTTTAATTGAATCGAAGAGTACTGACTTTCTAAACAGCAATGAACGTTAATATAAAGTAAAAGTGTTCCTTCTGATTATTTTGAAATTTTTTACGAAAAAAAGGCACTGTGATACATACAAATCAAGTTACAAGCGGTTTACGTTCTTATATCTAACTAATTCTGCTATTAATTTTCAGAACTGCTCACGTAAACGTCAAAAATGTCCCTGCTTGCATCACTTAGGTGTTATAAACTGAAGCAAAGTGTAAATCAGACACGCAATGTACGAGAACAGCCACACCTAAGGCGTGGTGAAATGAAAATGAAATTTGTAGAAATATTGAACCTTTAAGTCGAGGAAGGAAAAGATAAAAAGAGAGCATTGAAAGAGGCGAGAGTGAAAAATTTTTAAGATGACGGAATATGAGAGAAATATACGAAAAAGAAAAAACACAAATGACGTTTAAGACGAACCTCTTAATGAAGTAAAGCGTCAAAATCTTCACGCAAGAGTTTGTTTTTCGTATATAAAAACGAAAAAAGCAAATCATGAAAATCTGTTACAAATGTAAGGCCGAAGAAGTTCAGAAGTTTCTTGACGAGATAGGATTAGAGGCGAATCCAGAAAAGTCAGCCACTAATACCGCGGTATGAACTGATAATAAGGTGCTGTTGGCACTTAAGGGTACAAATAACTCGGAATACTGGAAGATTCCTATCTTCCTGCTCACGTAAGAAGATTCCTATCTTCCAGTATTCCGAGCTATTTGTACCCTTAAGTGGACTAGTCAGATTTATTCGCAACCAATGTAGTCAAAAAATATTGCACTTTTACCGTTTTAAGGTAAACAAAATTACTCATCAAACTTTACGCTTAATCACATAAACGTATTGCATGGACTACATGAGGCATAAACTGACCACGCTTAAATGATGCATACATGCTGCTCAATATTTATATAACTTTTCGCGACAGTTCCGTCAATCACAATATGCTGAGCAAAAAATAAGCATGCTCTGCATCATATTTGGCGCAAAAAAGTTTGCGTTTACGTTTCCTGAAACCGAACACGTCTAAGTGCACAAAATGTGACTAGTTACATTTAGTCATCTTCCTATATTTATGCAAATTTATGTGATAATTTGTTTCACTTTGTCCTTATTAAATTTCGTAATATTTTTCCACTCAAACAGTATAGTAACTGTTTATTTAATAGAGCGAATAAGTGCATGAATTACTGAATAATTTTTGCACATTACAAATCAATAAAACTAATAATATGCAAAAATATCAATTGCAAAATTAATTCTCATTTAATTAACATTATGCAAATTTTTAATCTCTTTTTTTCTTTGGTCTTGTATCACTGCTTTCCTCTTTTTCATCTTCATCTTCATCCTCATCTTCATCTTCATCTTCATC
>UYYF01004388.1:44684-85233 GCA_900618365.1 Thelazia callipaeda
TGACTGCTTCCAGAACTCGATTTTGAACCTGATAATTTTGGTGATGAATAATCGTCTGATTCTTCACCTTTGTTTCCTTTACCGGTAGCACTTTTAGCAGCGCTGAAAGTCAAAAAATTGATTACAACAATTAATTATATCCAAAAGTAATAATTTATGAAAAATCAATATTACAAAAATCATTGCATTGCAAAACACTTGCAAATACTCCCAACTTTGTGCTTTGTGAAAATAAAAACAAACAATAATCTTGCAAAATTTTTACAAATTTTAGTGTAGTTTCACAGAATAAAAGTAAAAGCTTCTTTTTAAGAGGATAATTTCTAATAAAACTATTAGAATTATTATTAATATGATAATGCCTACGTTTTGAAGTCCGTTAATTTTGATGATTCCGACTGATCACTTTGATCCTCATGGGTCTCCGATTGATTTTTCTTAGGTGGCTAAATATAATCAATAATGATCACAAAGTTTTTCGTTGCTAAAAAACAATGAAGATCCAAAACTTGGTTTCATCGATATTAGTCAGATGGTAAAAAATTGTAAAATTATATGAAATTGATATTTTATGATGGCTATATTACTGTAATATGCGAAATAACATTTCAACCTTTTATTTTTCAATTTTGTTACCAACCGTTATTTTTCTTTTGCGGCTAGATTGGTAATTAAAAAATACACAAAAGTTTAAAAAAATTGATTAAAAAAGGCTGAAAGTTAAAAATTAACTTTTTTGCTTAACTTTTTTATCGAAACGTAAAAATTCAGTTTCTATTTGTATATGAAAATAAAATAAACAAAAAGAGTTTACAGTACTACAAGGAATGCATAAACAGTCAGCACTGTAATTGAATCTAACGTATTCAACTTTTGAATATTAAAATTAAAGCGCATAAAATAATCCATAAAAAGAAATTAAAAAGTAAACACTCATTACTTTATTACTATCTCGAATCTCATCTGAATAATCCTTATCGTTTTCGGCAGAATCATAATTGCTGTCTAATAATAACATTGAAATATTTGAATGAATTAAATAAATAACTAAATTAGTGAAGCATTTTCAAGAAATTGACTATTCTAACATTTTCATTGTTTGCAAAATTAATTTATTGAAAAATATTTATTTTAGAAAAAATCTTTTGCTCACTGTAGTTCAAAATACTAAAATTTGATCGTAGTTTTAGTTTTTTGTTTATACCTATTTTCGTTGTGCCAAAATTAGTGATACTAATAACAATGGTAATAATAATTATTATTAATAATAGATAATAATGATATTAACAATGGTAATGATAATAATAATTTGTCTTAAATCTATATAAAAACAAATGTTTAAAAAATCAGCAAATTATTATTGATTTGCTGAATTCTTTGAAAAAATTCCGAAAATTAAAATTTTTTGAAAGTAATTATTGAAAAAACTTGCAAATTTTTCAAAACGTAATTTTTCCACTTTTTTATAAATAAATTGCAATTCTTTTGCTTTTGCTTCGGAAGTATTTTGTAATAATAAATGTATACAAAGGAATGCGCATATTTAATAAAAACTTATTAGTTTAAGCCTAAAAATTTTTGTCTATCACTTATCAATATCATTGATTGATTTTTTAGTAACTTATCAGTTTGCAAAGTTATCGAGTTACTATGTAATATTTTCTATCAAATTGATGACTTGATGAAAATTTTAAACCATTTTTAGCATTTGAATAAAATTTGAAATAAAAAGATAGTCAAAATAGGACAAAAAATTTTCATCTTTTAAATTTAATTGGGAAATTTTAATGAAATCTAGAAAATTGATTGATTCTGGAATGAAACCCTTGTATGTCCGTGATTTCGATGATCCAGAACGTTGAGCATCGATTAACATCTTTCGTTTGCATAAAGTACGGGAATCTAATGCTTGCTGATTTGGCTGTAAATAATACTGGCAAAATTAGCATAATTGACTTTTTAAAGTAAAGATACAAAATTCGTAAAAGTAGTTAAACAACAGATAAATAGTATCGCTGATCTGTTCAATTTAACTTATCAATTTATTAAATAAAAAGTTTCAAAATATTTAATTTTCTTTTATTGAAATTCATTCTTACTGAAAGTCAATATCAAATACTAAAATCAAATAAAAATATTTATAAATAAATTACAGTCAAAATTACAATAAAAATTAAGTAATTTTCTGCAGATTTATGCGTAATGTGAATTTCTTGGAATAGATTTTCTCTTTTCTGACAAAATTTAAAAAATGTATTCAAAAAATAGTAATTAAATCATGTATTTAAAGTATTTATTTAAAAAACATATAAATCCAGACAAAACAATTAATAATTAGCGCTAAAGTTGAAATATAATTACTGATAATTTTGTATAAATTAGTTAAGCAGTGACAGAATTTTTGAATACTTTCGGTTTTGTATAAAATAGGATCGATTTTGGTATGATTTCTTTGAATGGCTTAAGAATATATTCAAGTGAATGATTGAAATACATAATTTTAAGTCAACAAATTAAGAGTTATTGACTTTTCTTCTTTAATAATTTTTTCGTGCTGGAAGTAATATAGTACAGTTTAATTATAATTTTACGAACTTCTTCAGTTTTCTGGTTTTGAATTATTAGTGGATCAACTGCAGCAGTTTGATCTACCCGTGGCAAATCTCCTCTATTGCTTCGTTTGCCACCTGGTAGGGCACCACGGCGGTTTTGGGAGTCATAGTAGCAAGCAATAACAAGAATTAAAAGTAAGAATACTACAAATATAATGAGTAACATGAGTACATACCACCTGAAATTATCACAACATTTAATTTTTATTCTGATTGAACTGGAATTTCAATTCTGGTATGATAAATTCTTTCTGAAACGAAAAAAAATTGCGGATGTAAATTTTAGCAGAAAGATCCAAAAATGAATTTCACGCCAAAATATTTATTAAAAAATCAAAGTAAATGTCAATTTGCCAAATTGATGATAATTTTTTAATTAAATTCATTAAATATTCAAAAGGGATTTCACATCGTATTTCATTAAAATTTGAATTGTTTCAAAGATTTAAATTCCAATTTAAGCTTAAATCACAGTGATATTGTAGATTAATCATCCTTCCAAATTTATTAGTCCATTTTCTTTTAAATGAATGAAACTGGAAAAGAAAAGAAATGGCACCTTTTACCAATACATCAAACAAATCATTCCAATTTTGATTTGAACTTTGAACCCTATATCTAAGCTGATGAAAAGCTATTATGAAAAATTTTTACCACTTCTAATATAAAAATTTTGAGAAACAAAATTGATGCATTATATTAAACTGTTTACAAAAATTTACTATTGAACAATTTTTGAATACAGTATTCTATTTGTATTCTAAGCAAGATCTGATCAATTAAGTATTTTAAACAATTATTAAACTAAAACCTGAAATACCCAAAAATCAAATTATGTTCGGCGTCGTCAGCAAATACTTTGGACTTTTTGAAGGAAATATTAGCAGCGTTCAGTATATGACTATCTTTACTGTCTAAAATATTCAAAATTAGTTCATCACAATTTTCTACATAATTTTATACAAATCATTAGTTGACAGTGAACTGTTCACATCCTAAAATTAAAATATTTGTGAATAAACTTTGAAAGTTTGTTGGAAATAATATCAAAGAATCAAATATTTCTCAAACGTCATAATTGCATAATTTGAATTCAAAAAATTTGTTATTATGATCAATTTTGTTAGAACTAACCATCAAATCATCAGATTCAAATTATTAGAGGTGTAATGAAATGCCAAATTTAGAGTTACCGTTGCTTAAGTAGACAGGATGTGATGTTGAATGAGAGTATTCGTTTGAATGATTGTAGTCTGCTTCTGTATAATGACTAACCATCGCTGGTATAAAAGGATGATTAGAGGAATTGTGGAGCCATACACTAAAATAATTCACATTTGAATGAGCGTGATGGATAACGCAACTACAATGTACAGTTGAAACAATGTATTGCTAGGAATCTCGTACAATATGTCATAGTTGCATAGTCATCATTTTTTGTTCATTATCAAAAATTCCAAAGTGCAACTTGTTATCATTTTTTTTAAACAAATTATCATCAGAAATTGATGCTTACGAAGTTTCTGAGATTTCTTCGAATTCTGAAGTTTGATAACTATCTAAATATTGTGGCATATTAGATGGAAAGCTTGTTGAATAATTCCTAGTCCCATATTTATAGGCATTTACATCTGTATAATTTTGATCTACTACTTCTGAAACTGAGTTGCTAGTAACTGTTGTGCTCTTAGTTTCAGAAGTATGATTTTCACTCCAATGTTGCGACGTCATAGCTAGAAGGTTTTCAGTGTAATTCTTGTATTTGTAATCATTTACATCTGTATTACTTTGGTCTACTTCTGAATCTGAGCTACCACTATCTGTTGTGCTCTCAATCATTATTACTGAAACTTCAGAAGTTTTATTTTCTCTCCAATATGACGTAATAGCTGGAGGGATTGTTGAGTAATCCTAAGCCTCATCATCGTAGTCAGTTACATCTATACTACCTTGATCTACTGCTGAATTTGAGCTGCCACTATTCGTTGTGCTTTCAATCATTATTGTTGAAGCTTCAAAAGTTTGATTATATCTCCATTACTGTGACATAATACCTGAAGGGTTTGTTGAATAATCCTCAGTTTCATCATCGTAATCAGTTACATCTGTACTAATTTTATCTAATTCTGAATCTGAGCTGCCACTATTTGTTGTGCTTTCAATCATTGTTGTTGAAGTTTCAGAAGTTTGATTATTTCTCCAATATTGTGACATAATAGCTGAAGGACTTGTTGAATAATCCGTCTCATCATCGTAGTCAGTTACATCTGTACTAATTCTATCTACTTCTGAATCTGAGCTGCCACTATTTGTTGTGCTCTCAATCATTATTTTTGAGACTTCAGAAATTTGATCATCTCTCCAATACTGTGAAAAAATAGCCGGAGAACTTGAGTAATCCCACTTTTCTGTACTATCTTCATATGATTCTGAATTTTGAATATCATTAATTGTTGTTCTTTCGGTAACTTCTGTAGAAACCTGAATGACTCTTGAGCCTTTGCTTGATACTTGCAAAGTTTGAGAGCTTGTTTCTGATTTCGAAGCTTCATTGTCATCATTTATTTCATCAACATTATCTCGTTTGAAGCGTTTCTCGAAATTTCCTTCTGTAACATCAAAATTTTATTACTGAATAAAAATTTTCTGAGTACAGATTAAAACCTGTATTAGAAAAGTGAAAACAAAATTTTAAGAAAAAATATAGTAAGGACATTTTTCAACGATAAATACTGTAATAACTTTTGAATAAAAAAATTTTTTTTAAATTACTACGAAAATTTTTGGCAAAAAGTTAATGACATTGCCAAAAACTTAAAACTTGAAGTTTAAAGAAAGATCATTTTGTATGGATTTTTTGAAGTTTTAATATAAAACTTTATTCTATTTTGGATTTCACACCACTACAGTAATAATATTTTTGATGTTACAGAAGGAAATTTCAAGAAAAGCTTTCAAAATTTTGCTTAATTAAAATTTCCAAATATCGAAGAAACAAACTTTCCACAAGCATATTTGTCTCACAGAATTTAACAAGTAACTATTTTCAAAATATAATAGAATGCAAGAAGATTATCAAAGCAAATGCATTCTACCTGTCAAATGCTTTTCTAGAAATTGTCTATTTTTGAGTTCAGAATTGTCTAAATGTAGTCGAATGCATGAATAATGCAACTCATTAATTTGATTCAACCATTTTCTTGATAAAATTGACAACTTAGAGCAGCGAACTTTCAGAAATGTGTGATTCTTCATTACATTTTGTACATTCCAAGCCAATACACATCGCATCTTAGTCTGTGATTAAGAAGTACAAAATATTATTCCAAGATCACTTTTTAGAATGAAATCTTGGTAGCATATATCTGAATTTAAATTCAGATGGTACAGTTCATGAAGTGATAATATAAATTAATTTATAATCGAAGCACTTTACTCATTTTTATTAATAATAACCTATATAAATCCTTTTCAAAAAACGCTTCCAACACTGTAATTTCTTGCTGTATTAAATAATAAAGTATAAGTATATTTCTATCTCTGCTTAAAAACTTATATTTTTGTGTTCATTAACTTCAATGACGAAAATTCAGAATCTTTATTAAAAAATAGTTTAAGACGATTCCAAATTAGATTCAAATTTTAGATTCGGAATTTTATTATTAAAACAGTTCAATTTTAGTTTTTTTTATTTTATTTTTCAGACATTTTTTGTGCATTCATAACATAAGCACTATTTAATGTAGTCCAAAAAGTATCAGTAAAGTAAGTCTTACTTTACTTAACAGTAATTTTCGGCAGTCGTTGACAAAATGCTTCTCATAAGTGAGAAGTAACTTGTCAATATTCTTCAAGCATTTTTCGCTTCTATTTCGTAGGATTAAATCAAGAAAAAGTTGAAAATCTTTGGTAGATAATAACATTGCATGCAAACATTTCCGTAGTAAGTAGTTGGCCTTAAATTTCGAATTATTTTTAATTTTTCAAATGTTGAAAAAAATTCAAAATTAGCTAATTACTGCAGCAATAAGATTGATGAGAGATAAATGCGTTCGGAATTCTTTCCAAATTATTAAATTTTTTGCCAGAAAATATTAGCGGCCAAGTTATTTATGGACATTTATATATTGAGCATATATAAAAGCAAGATTTCTACGCAAAAAAGAATAGTAATAGTGCTTATTTCAGCAATAATTTCAGTATCTTGAAAGGTTCTGTCTCGAAAGTTTCGAAAATTCAAAATCTTGTCCCTCATCATCTATCAACAGAATACTTTAATTCGTTTTTGAATATAAATTATCGAAGACGAAATTTTTATTTGCTTACTTTCAAAAAGAATCTCTTAATAAATTAGTGCTAAGGCTAATTCTATCATCTAACCCAATATGATCTTTTCACGATTGACATTTTTATACGAATCATTGATCTGTTTTATTTTAAAATATCTAGATTAGCTTCAAAATGATGCAAAATAATGACTCAATTCCAAAAAAATTGAACCTTCAAACATGACTGAGAAGCATAGTTAAAAAATTAACAAATCAAATGAGGTGATAATTGTTAATAATGTTTACTACTATATTCCTCTTGCTAAAAGTGATGTGCTTAAATAAAAAAACATGAATTCTTACATAACTCTATTTTTCTTGCTTTAGTTTGATTACAACATTTCAAATAAATAAACCAATTCCATAATTAGTAAAATTCAAATTGCTTAGAAACAAAAGTCAGAATTAATAACCTTTAGTCGACCAATTTCTGACTCATTTAGTTCAATTTTAAGGCTATTATCATGATTATCATTGTTATTGAAAGTATTGGTTTCGCTGATAAAAACAGTTATAACGATTAGTAATATAATCCACGGCTGGAATTGTGATTTTAAAGAATCAAAACCAATGTTTTATTATTCGAAAAAATTTTTCCTTTTTTCACGTGATCAGCTTTAGTCTTGACGTGAAGCTTTCACTTTCGTGAAAATATTTTTGAGCAATTAATTACAGTTGCAAAAATATAATTAACAAACCACAAAAAACCAGCAACTATTACTATGGTTAACACGCTGGTTGCAATTACTCATCAAGTAATAATGAATTGGAAATTGAGTCTTCTCTAATTTTTAAATGAAATCCCTTGTTTAAATAATGATAAAATAAGCACAAATTAAATCTTTGTCGAGAACAATTTATGCATATTAAGAAGTCACAAAACTACTCAGCTAATAATGAATAAATAAAAGTAAAACATGACTGTTCCAGAAATACGATTTTCATTCCTCTTCAAGTCATAAACTTGAGGTAATAGTATTTTACATAGATTATTTATCGTATTTCTAACGTCAACTGTCAGCTCCTCATAATCCAAGATCTTTATAATAAATTAAGTAGCAATATATCTGCGACAAATAAAGTTGTCATCCCCATTTATCAGATAAGACCCTGCTGCTTGATTACTTGATTGATCCCTGACTTTATACTTAGGTTATATGCGCAAAAAGTACAGCAAATTTTATTAATTGGTATAGCAAACATCAAAATATGTAAAGATATTAATAGTTACTTTGAGAACAATTTTTAGGAGAGAAAAAAAATTAGAGGAGTCAAATGCAGTGTTTATGCAAACCAAATTTTGTAAGAAAAAAATTTCAACACTCATCAAGTTTTGCTCAATAAGCAGTAGGCTGAAGCCTCATTTTTGATGAGTAAGAAAAACTTTTTAAGATTTTGACATAAATCATCAGTTTAAAGCTTGATGTGAATATTAGAACTATGATAGTTTGCATAGAAACTACAGCCATATACCCTTATACAGAATAGTTGCGCAAGCAAGCAATATAATATAAAACATCAGAAATTTTCAAACAGGAAAAAAATCTTTGAATGCAATTGCTCGTCATATTTTAAAAATTTAATTCCCAAAGTAACAACTGAATTCTCAATTCACGATTCAGAAAAGATATAAGACATAATAAAATAATGGCTTTGAGAAATAACTACAAATGCATTAGATCGAAATTACTCGTAAAAAAATATTTTTAGCATTGCTAGCTAAGCAAGATCTTTAGGAAAGAAGTAAACAGGATTATGAATCAGATGGCCCACAGATAGGGAAATACTTCACATGCGTTTGCCAATGAGCAGAAATTTGAAAAAAACGTATTTCAGACCAAGTGTAGCCATCAATCAAAACTGAAAAGTTAAACATTATACATAATTTAATTTACAAAAAGACCACAACTTTACATTACATTTGAAATCAAAGAGAATCCATTTGCCATGTTCTACATTACATAAGTATCAGACATTAGTTAAATTACAATTTATATTTACTGAGTCAGCCGTCTTACATTAACTTGTATCGATGAACTAAAAATAATGATTAAATATTTGAAAGTGCTTTATGAACTCATTATGAACTCAATATTTATTCACCTAAAAAAAACTGCAAAATTTTTTAACTCTTCGCATGTATCAAATAGTAGTTTATATCATTAACTAACGCACCAGTAAGGGGATGTTTTCCACTACAAATTAGACGTGCGACGTTGTTAATACACTGAACAGGACTTTGATTTTCTGATTCACTTCTCTAAAAAAGTTAGATTTTTTCCACAACACAACAGTTTTCCGAAACTTTGAAAATAAGCAAATGTAATCATCTTTCGAACATGATACCAAACGCGATAAAAATGTAATTTTTATGAGGCACTTTCTGAAAGCGCACCTGAACTTTCTTCATCCCCAGTTTTTGAAACATTTTATCACGCCTTCGTTCTTTTACAAACTCGAACGAGAGGAGAACATTAAACGGTTTCCGAAATACTGTAAGTGAACGAAAAGCAGATCGAATTGAGCATTTCAAGAACTGTGGTTCACGCTTAATTGAAGTATAACTTCCTCCACCACTGTTAACACTGCTTGTACCACCGTCAACCTGGATCAAACCCATTATTTTTTAGTAATATAAATATACATACACTACTTACGAACTATGCTTATTAAAAAAACTCGTAAACAAGTATTTCATATCAGCCTGGTAATCTATATAGCTGACCAACTATGCCGACAGCTTACCAAAGCTGATATGAGTATACTTTTTACAAAACGCACAATACATAAAGTAAAAAAGAAGCTTTTAACTTACACTTTGGCTATTATTTGGTACCCAATATTCGATAAGAAGATCTTGAGGATCACATAACTTTATATTATGAGGAGTCAAGGGAGGTGATAACTGCTGCGTACCAAAAACACCCTTAAACAGCATCCGTATCACGAAACTTTATTAAGAAAATATGCAACAAATGATTTCTATTTAATTTTCATGACTGATATCAAATTACTTTAAATTTATTGGATCAAAATGCATCAATTACGATTAGGACTGAGTTTCTTTCAGAATTACAGTGAAATTGTCTAGTGTTCAGAAAATACCTGAGAGTCATCATTTGATCTGAAGAAAGTATTACAGCTTTCAATATCTTCGTCGAATTGACCTACCCGAACTTCATAGAGAAATGGAACGAAGGATGAACTTTCCTTCTCATCATCTGCACTACAACTTTAAGGTGAGCAATGCAAACAATAAAACTGAATCAATCGAACACTGATCAAAACAATTAATGACATGTGTATACAAAAATACATCAAAGAAATATTCTTCTTTAAAATCTGACGATACTCCATAAAATATAGAACAACTCGAACCTTAAATAGCATTAACTTACGCCTTCTTATATAATTGTAGCATTGCTTCACCAATGGGTAATTTTTGAGACTTTCCATCCGATACATTTCGAATTTTATCCGCGAACGTCTTCAATTCGAACGAAGAAAATTCATCGACATTTTTTGTAAATATTTCGCTCAAAGAAAATGTACCATCGATTTGAAAAACCTTACTAAGTAGAGAAGATGGTGGCATAATAACACAAAATCTAAAATAAATCAATTCCTAATATTAAATGAATTTATCTTAGATTGTATGAAAATCATTAGATTTAGCTATTATAAAAATGATAACTAAAAACCAGTAACCACAAAAGTGGAAACTGAACACAATAAATTGTGTGACAAAAATGCTTATTTATCTACAGAACAAAATATCAAAATATTTCTGGCTTAACTTTAAAAAATACATAATAAAGAGGAAAATAGGAAGAAATAAATTCTTGACATTTACTACTCTTTTTTGAACTTTCCATCTTTAGAGTCAAAAATCAATTATAAAAAGTGAAATATTAATGATTTTACAACCTGTTCCGAGAATTCAAAAAGATAGAAAAAATATGCAGAACAAAGATTTGAATTATCATATATGAGCAAATCAAACTGACCTCAGAAAATTAATCCAGTCAGCTGATTTATTTTGTAATGATTCCACATAGGCACGAAGAACAAGGCTAACTAATTTTTCTGAACCAATTACACCAAGTATTGTGCACGGGGGAGATGCCGAAGAGCTGTTACAGCTTAAAAGTAAATATAATAAGATTCAGAAGAATTTTTAACGACTCTGAAATGCTATAACTTGATTAATTACATAACTTGTTTCAAAAAATTCTTACAAATTAAAATTGTTTTGAAGGTTATAATTTACAAAGAATCAATGAGTATTTTTTACAGACTTGAAGGAACGAAAAAATCGCTTACAATTTCTGTATTTTTGCAACAATCGATGAGATCAATAGACGACAATCATTGAATGATGAGCAGTCTAGTATTCGAACTACAGAACCAAGAAATGCTGGTACAGATATGTCCCAATTACCACATAACCAGAGCCGTTCATTAACATTCCATGGCTCTTCATCGTGAACAACAGCAGATAACTGTAAGAATGCAAATCATTTTCGGCACATTTTCACTAAGAAAACTAAACTCATCCACTAAAGTTTTAAAAAACTTAATCTCATTATGCACACTGTTTTTATTAACCTCAGGAATATTTGATATGACAAATTAAACGCTGTATATTTTCTTGCAAATCAAAAAAATCACGACAATTACATGAACAACTTTTACTTATGAATTTACCCAGTCAGTGATTGATAATGTACGTATTGGAAAGACACGTGATTTTCCAATTGGGACAGCTGATGGATCAGAATCTGATGAACCTGGATAAAATGAGCCAACAGACGTTGATGTTGCAACATTTTGAGCGTTGAGCTGAGAACCAGGTACACTACTTGACATATAAGCAGTTGGATTTGTTTCAATCGTTGCAACAAGTTTTCGATAATTTTTTTCAGTTGAATCAGGTCTCAAAGTATAAAAAAAATAAAAACTGTGTTATGAAATAGGAGTTGAATATCCAGTACTTTTCAATACTGACAGACGAATAAAAAATCTACTGAATTTCTAGATTTAAATTGTTTAAATAAAAAGGTAATGACCCTACACAAAAAAAATTTTCAATTATAGAGGTGACACAGCTGAATTGAATATATATTGATCAGAACTTAAAACGTTTATATTTTCTATTTACTCTTAGTTCTATCCCAAAAAATTATACTTTACTGCAGAAAAGTTAGAAATAAAATTTAAATCTTAATATAACATTAATTTATATCAAGAACGAATGGAAAAAAAAGCAGTGAATAATAAAGCATAAAAATTTGTAAATGGCATATTCGAAAATTATACAGAACAAACTTTTGCTTTTATAAAATTAATAACTTACAAACTAGTTGGTACAACCATCTGATTATCAACATCAGTACTAGCCTCTTCATCACTTTCCGTTTCTTCTGTATTATCCTAAAACATATCTCAATTACTTTCGTCAATTCTGAAAAATACAAATAATAATGAAAGATTTTCAGTGGAAATAATTTAATGATTCGAGGAAAATGCAATTCAAAAATATACCAATGCTTTTTCATCTGTAATAGATGGTAGCACTTCTCGTGATGACGATGCAAAATAAGGTCGCAAACCAGGGCGAGGGTTACTAACAATGCTTAAATTGTCCATCACCATTTCTGGTCCAGAGTCAGATAAATTATCGAGTTCTTCAAAGAGTTCTTCCAGTTCTTGAGCTGTAGGTGCAACACTACCACTTCGTGACATTGAGTCTAAATAATTTTAATTTCACTTCGACTACTTTTTGAGTTTAGTATCGGCTTGTAATTCAATGAGTATAAAAAATAAGTTTTTCAACCTGGTGCTCCTTCTTCAGCTATTTTGAACTTTTTTAACAAAGACGAAAACTTTTGTTTCAAATTCTTTCGTGCGATTTTCTGTTCATGCGTTTTCCGCGATTTATACCTAAAACATGTTTAGTAGCTGATGAGGTGAATGGCAAAAAATATTAAAAATTATTAAGTAGATAACGTGAATAAATTACCAAACCGAAGAAAAATACAATAGAATCGTTTAAGAGAAATAACAAAATTATGAAAAACTTTCTATGAAACTTTACCTTTGCTTAGGAACCGAACGACCTGAATCAGGCATTTCATGTTCATCATTTGTCTCTTGCACATCTGATGAACTATCATCATCATCTTCACTTTCAAGTTCTTTGTCTTTGATTCTTCTTACCCTAACTTCATTCTCAGCTTCAAATGCCTGATTTTGGCATGATCCAACAACAAGCCGTCCAATTGCTGAAAATTTTCCAATAAAATACTAATTACGTAGCTTATTTCATTATTTTGTCATGTTATTCATAGTTCTTTAGCAATTTATAACATGAACAGGAAAACAATAATTCGCACAAAATATAATTTCTGTTACAATTAAAAACTGCTGCTCTTAGCTTAACAAGAAATACATAATACTAGTTTAAATAAAAACGCAATGCTAAAATAAAGCAATTATAATGTAGAACAAACATCTGCATAATTATTATTAACACATAAATCTTAATCACTGAGAAGAGTGTGACATGAACTTGACAATACAAATTTTGTACTATTAAAAGTGTTGCAGCATTTTCATGAAATTATTATTGCTTACGATTAATATTTTGCAGGTCATCCTTTTCTGCATCTGGATCAAAGAGAGCAATTTCACGAACAGAGCAATTCTGTAAAATTTCTGATAAATTCATCGTTCCTGAAACTTATGTGTTCTGAAACAAGGCCTTGCAAAATAAAAATGTTTAAATTTATAATACATGAAGTTAACGCAGTGAATTTAGAAGTTAATAACGCCTAATGAAAAAAAAAAGAACTGCTGAAGAATTTTAGAAATTATGAAAAAATAAAGATAAAAAAATTTTACCAACAGCCAATGTTTTATAACCCAAAATTGGTCGATTTTTATACCGTTTTCGCCTTTGGAGTAAAATTTGTAAAATATTTCTTTTTCGCTTCAAAAAATGGAGATACTGAAAAGGAATTTGTTTGCAAATGTTAGGTCATATTATGTTATGTAAAAGTTATTACAGCACAAAAGTTAAAGAATTACAATATGTGATATGTATTTGAATGATGTACCTGTATTGTGAATGATATATTTAGATCTACATCAACTTTACCATTCCGACACTGAATTTGGAAATCATTACTGCGAAGAGATCGTTTTGAACCCTGAAATGTTAAAGGACTTTGTAAGCATTCACAGGGCACCCACTTCATATGAAATCTTACAATGTATGAGAAGAGTACAATATTGTTTTCTTTGCGACCTGCGAACATTATGGTATGGTGATAACACTGCTACCATACCGATATCTAACAGTACGTACTCTTATCATAAACATGTGCTATTCATTACCATGACTGTAAAATATTTTTAAAGTGTCTTAAATAAAGTTTGGATTAAAAATCCAACACCGATTTTTTCAGATACAACCACACACCATCAAATATAAAATTCATATACAATTTGAAAAACACAGTAGAAAAGTTTCAAAGCTGCAAATTACGAACTTACAAGTAATTTTACAGTGACAACAAGAGTAGACTGATTTTCCCGTAGAGAATTGAAGACCAGACGAGTTAAAGCCATTGAAAACATCCTGAAAGAGAAATTCAATATCACTTGCAGATAAAGGACGGAGAGCATTTAAAGTTTTCATAAGAACCACCAATTCCTTTGATAAATTAACAGTTAATATTATACTCTAAAATTTGTAGTAGCCCAAATTTACAAATTAACATCATAACAAATGCCACTTTTACACACTATTTCAATTAATACTTGTGTGTAGTACTGCTACTATCCTTACTTTTTAAATAAACTGTTAACATGATATACTCCCAACATCACAATATTTTCTACGTATTATTTATTGTGTTAAACAACTAGAACCATATTAAATTAAAAATATTTAAAATTTATCGACCACAGAAATAACAATAATAAATCTGGAAATAATATATGGTTCCATTAAAAAATGCGAAGAGATTATTACATGTCAAACATGAAATGAGATAGAATAAACAAAAATATATTAGAAATCAAAATAATGAAAAAACAAACCGTTGTACAGCACAAGTTATTGTCCGATCCGTTTCCCAATTTGCAAATAATCGCATGGGTACCACACGATTTGCATTACTATCCATGATTCACTTCAATAGCGATATGGACTATTTACCCATCTTTAAATATCTGAAAAAATTACGAAAACAATGAATTATTCAAAAAACTACAAGATTTTCGATCGCAACACGGAATAAACACATATTAAAATACTCAACTAAAATTATTGTTGCTCTAAACAATAGTCACTACTACTGATTAAGGCCAGGAATATTTAGTTTTTGAAAGAACCCATAATTTTTCTACTAGTACACCTGCAAATGAGACCATCTCTGGAAGAATCAAGTTATGAGACAATTAATGTTATCATACAATTGTAAAATAAATAACTATTCACATTATGATAATTTTTAAGCATTGTGTCTCTTTCCTTGAATCATTAATGATGGTAAGACTTAATCATTTTCAAAAGATTCAAAAATAGCAATTAAAGCAAATATCAACAAAATACCGATCGACCAAGCTGTACTTAGTGATTGTTTATATTATGCCAATCAATAACAAAAACTGAGCATAACAACCGGATAGGAATCTGACAAATACAAAAATTCTTCCTGCATGACTTTAAACATCTCGTCGATTCCACGTTCTTATTTAATTTAATCTGTGATCTTTTCTTGGTTTCAGAATAAGAACTAATTACTGTACTACCTCCTGAATAATGTGCTTAGTTACTGGTAGGATAATAAATGGCTAAAGTCAGTTTCTAAAGCTCTTTTAGCTTTTATCTTTAAGCGTAATTTTTGCAACAATCTTCAGTGGCATTAGATAACAAGGTGGAAAATCTTGAATTCAAGCCCATAATTTCATGATAAATACTTTTGATACTAATTTCATCATAATTAGATCAGTCCCACCAACAGATGTATTAAATTTACATCTATCTGCATTTAATGTACTTTGCTATACATTACTGTTATCAATCTGTCTTCTTCCGATATTGAACATTTGAGTTGTGATAATTGTAATTTTTTATCCTTCTAAAAATACACTGAAATACAATTCATCGAAGCTAAACTCGATAAAATGGGCTTACATCAAAACCACATCTACATCTCCCCTTTTACGAATCTTAACCTCTAATATACCACAACTGAACACCTAATTGATGGAAGTAAAATACCTCACTGAAAATATGAAATTTGGTAGCACAACGCTATGGTTTGTAATTTTTCTCCTCTTCAATAATTTCCTCTCCTACTTACCTCTTTCTATCTTTTTTCCCTTTTCGTCACTTAATTCTTTTTTCCCCAATGTTTCATAAAATGTTTTCTTTCTCTTCTTCAGATCTTTCTTCTTTGTTTGCTTCTTCTACACGCACTCCTTCTCGTGCAACTATCACTACAAACCTTTCAATTCACTTCAAACATAACCTTTGTTGCTCTCTTATTCAAATTTTGAAATTAAGTGTAAAATTGAAATGAAGTAATGAATTTGCAAAAGCAGTAAAATTGAAGAGTAATTCGTAAATTGAGTGATTAAAGTCAGTTTTCACAGTTTCTTCTCCTCTGCTATCCTATTTACTTCTACAAAACAGCACGTGCAAATTTAAGTGTTCAAGTTAAGTTTTGATAGCACGTCTAAATTTTAAGTGTTCGAAGTAAGAACATATGATCGCAAACGTAAGCAACCCCCCCCCCCTTCTCCCCAACACATGACACTTTTCTCTTCGCTAAATAATCTCCCTTTTTTTAAAATCAATTCCCCAAATGCCTTTTATTTCCCAGTAATGAAGTGAAGCGATGTATTCAATTTAATCACTCAAATTCGACCTAATTTTTCCGCTTTGAAAGTTTGTTAATGGTTACTTATCAATTCTTCAAATCGATAAAATGCAAAAGTCAAATGAATGCTTTAAAAAACAACCGTACTGTGTGCAACACTTATAATAATTTATTCAGAGTTTATTTCATGATTTGCCATTCTATCAAAAGTGTCTTCTTACAAATTAACAGGGCGTAAATTTCGATCAAAATTGTGAAAGTAAATGACGCAGTGCTTGCTGAAGTGTTGAAATGTGAAGATTTTTTGAAAAATTATCAAAACTAGTTTCTCATAATTTCTTTCAAAACCCAAAAAATGAGTAACAAAGAATGAATTAATAAAAAATCAACGAGTTTGAAAAAACTTATACGCACAATTTATGAGTATTCTGACAGACGTAATTTTTGTTTAAAAGAAACTGATAATCGTGATTTATGAGTATTCTGACAGACGTAATTTTTGTTTAAAAGAAACTGATAATCGTGCATTATTATTCAAGCTCATATGAATCATACCCAAATTTTGAGTGAAATTTAACAAAGCCAACTTTCACATTGACATAATTTTAAAAAATTTATGCACCAAATTCGTATTATACAAATGCGAATCGAGCTGAAAATTAATTTTTCTATAAAAAGCGCTCGATACTTTTGGTTATATCATCTTTTTTTCTCCAAATTATAGTCTGAGTGTTTCAACCAACAATGTGTTTCCCGAGCCTTTTCCACTCTTTTCAACAAATGCTGTAAAGTTGCTGGAACTGAGTAATAAAATACATCGAACAACTGATGTGTTTCGGATTAATTCTCTTAATACAAACTGAATCCTGTTATTTCTTTCACTTTTGCTTAGGAAAATTTGCCTATAATATCTGTATAAAGTTCTCTTGTCTTAGATAATTCATTCGCTGTTCACTGTAATATAATAAACTCAAAAACGAATATCTCCTGCAGTGCAATTTGCAGAACAAATAATAAATTAACTTTTTACAAGCAGAACACTAAAAATAGTGGAATTTAAGACAGAGTCCCTAGAATAAAGCTTGCATAAGTCTGTAGGTAATGTATTGCTGTTCAGAATACCGTTATGAATGACAATTCTGAAACAAAGGATTAGCTTGTGATTCTAAAAAGTGGAAAGAACTGAACTGCTTTACAAAACCAGTTTATTACATATCAAGAAAAAAATTAGAATAAGTAAAATACCCTAGCAACATTATATATACATAAAAAATTGTCCCAATTATCTTAACACAAAGTTCAGAAAGTTTTAGCGCTTTTTTTTAAAATCACACAGAAAATATTGTTTGTCGCTCAATTCAGTAACCTAAGATTATGGATCAAAAAACACTTTTACTACATTAAAATGTTTTCCTAAAAAATTTCATACAAGCAACGACTTTTCTTTTTTTCAGACAGCCTTTGTTTGATTTTCAGTCTTCTTTCAGAAGCTTTTTTTGCCCTAAAAATTTATAAACTCTTGAAAATCAAAACTAAACAATTAAAATCAAAAATTTTTCCAAAAATCTCGTGATTCAATAGCTAGCGGATAAATGAATCGTTTACTTCATCTTTTGCAAAAATGAGTAGACTAATCGACATCAAATTGTGTCTGAAATGATCCAGATTTCAAAAAAAGTTTACCTATTTTGCAAAATTTTTTGATCCTCATCGGTTGGTGGCACATTTTTCAGAAATTCTTTATTGCATTCAAAAAGCATGGCTTGCAATTTTTTAATGCACTCTACTTGATTTTCGGCCTATAAATTAGCTTCAAATACCTAATTGCATGGCTAATACAATTTCAAGTATTTGAGGAAAATTTGCTGATATCTTTCATGTAGAAATCAAAACTTCTGTAGTATAAGCTACTAAGACATTTCCGATCAAGATTCAACAACATATAACAATTTCTAATGCAAATAAAAGTTATTAATTGATTGAGCAGAAAAGAAAATATTGTTAAAGAGGATTTGATACATCTTTAAAAATCTTGGAGCTACGTGTGAGAAAGATCTAAAAATATCAAGAGCAAAGTGATAACAGTTTTAAATATGCTAATCACTACTATTATAAAAATTTCTTTTGGTAATGAATAGTTGAATCAAATCCAAATTCGTTTTAAATATAAATTTTAAATATTCTCTGCAATTTAAGTTAGTACCAAAAGAAATTATCAAACCACCTGAACCCTTGATTTATCTGCCGAAATTACAACGTCCTCTAGTTTATTAAGCAAATGGGGGTAACGCTTCCGAAATATTTGACGAATTTCCAAACTTAACCAATTTGCTTCATTTAAATTGAATCGTATTTGACATTTTGAGTTAACTGAGAATAAATTCTAAATAATAAAATTGATTGTTAATAAAACAGACTTTTGGCAAAATTGTAAGGTACTAAAAATATGCAGACTGATGAATGGTAAATTCAGTATTCAATCAGGTATTCAATGAAATGAACAAAGAATTTTTTTACGCTGTAATAACATTAGATGTGCAAGTTATTCAGAGTTAAATTTACTGTTCACAAATATTGCGCTAAATGAGACTGCAACATCCGAAAAAAATATGAAAAATGATGACTATCTGTATTTTACGAGGAAAATATAAATTTCTTTTAAAAAAGTTTTTGAGGAATTCAAAACTTTGAAGTTGAAGCACTTATTGATGACTTTTAATCTTTAAAATGACATGACTTTTTATCGAAAAATTTCTTCCTCAACATGTCATCTGTTACTTTAAAGTAATGGTATATATCTTTTCGTCTTAGGATGCAAGTTTTGAAAAGTGATGTAAGAATTAACCTCATAAGAGTTTTCTTGTTAATAAATGATTACATATATTTGAAAACCCTCCTAAAATAAATGATAGCGTTTAAAAAAAATTGATTTATACTACTACGTACCCATATTCACATTCTGGCCACCAGGACCGCTGCTTCGCATGAATCGCTTTTCAATTCGTTCTATAAAAAAAAAATATAATGCGGGTGATGTGAAATATAGATTTAGTGATAAATGCGAATAATACTGAAGTAAAAGAGAAAAAATAATTCAACTCATTTATCCTTCATAAATAAGCATTAATATTTCTACACCTAGATAATTATAACAACAAAACAAGCAGTATTTATTCCTCGACAATATTTTGAACAAATAACATCACTATACTCAATCAAAGTCACGTAAACTAAAATTATAAAAAACTGGAAATTTCGATCTATATTCCCATCCCCAAACTTAGGAGTCAACTAAAAACAATGTCGATATACGTTTTACACTTCCATACTCCTGAATATTTAGGTTATCCACAAACAATTACACATTTAAAAACAATTACACATTTAAAAAAGCTTACCAACCGGTACATATCCGTCAAATTCACCATGCTTCATTTTCGAAAACGAACAGTCCTGAAACGAAAAAATGACTGAGTTAACCATCATTTTGATTGTTTAGTCATTCATACTTCTATGATCTGGCAATATACTTCTAGCATATCCGAAAACTTTTGTGAAATAATACACTTTCATGAATTATTATTTCTTTTATAAATCTCACTCAAGTGATAGTACGAATTTTAAATATGCTAACCAATCAAACAAAATAAACAGTAGGTAAAACCAACCATATGTGCACAAAAATACGAAAAATAAACATACATGGTATACGCCTTGTCTTGACGGTATTAACAATCTAACTGCTTGCTTGAAACGTCTGGCCAAGAATTCCATGTATGGTATAGAACTGTAAAAACGACAATAAATTCTGGAACTGGCATAAAGAACTATATTCAAATTTTTTATATTACATTCCTAAAGCCTTTAATAAACTCAAAAGAATCATCTTTGCACAATGTCTTAGGTGAAAGTTTCCAAGTCTTAATGATATTACACTAAATACAAACCTTCGCTAATATCATTCCACCTTGACACGATACAGGATTTCATACCTTCGCATATACAAAGAGGGAATACAATTTTGATCGTACTGTGTAACAATACTGCACGCTCGTATTATAAGTTATAACCGTATATTATCTCCATACATTAGAATCTCGAATTAAAAATCTAAAATGATGCACCTAATCTTTCCTTCTGTAATTATCTCTATTTGAATCAAATTATTCGCGTAAACTTTACAAATTTAAATTTTTGGGTGACAAATGAATTTGATGGTTGTGTCCCGAAATCAATTTAAGCTGAAAGAACATAATATGCCGACGACCGGCTTCACATTCGTTTTTACTTATTATGGAGATTTCGAAACTACTCTTAAAAAAAATTCCAGGAATGAAAATCACAAATTATAACAGCACTGATAAAGAAAATAGTGTATTATGAATCAAAAATACATTTCTACAACCTTCAGAGTATATATAATACACAATTAATGCAGAATTGAAAAAAATATTAAAATTCGATCATTACCCAGACTTAGCTCAGCAACTCACTTGACTACTTAACGTGATAATAGCTCACTGAATCAATATAAGCCACAAAATGCATTAATTATGAACCTGATATCTTCAAACTCGGAAAAATTTTCTAAAAACTTTAAAAAAAAGAATGGTAAATGTCTACAAATCAAGCTCCACTCAATATAGTAACGAAGCTAATATCTCTTAACCGGCAAATTTGATGTCACTCAGAAATCGTATATTTACAGAGCTACCATCAAACTGGTTTAATCTGTATAACTTTCCAAAGTTTTTGTTTTTATTACCTTGTTGAAACGAAAAGGTTTTAAAGTCGTTTTTTGAACACTAGTTTCAGAAGCAAAATCATATTAAGGTTGACTGCATTACAAAAATTATGAGCAAAAAGGCAGTACCCGCATCAGGAAATAACAAAGAATAATAGTAACAGAAATTGATCTCACATATATCATCAGACTTTCAAAGTAAAAAACGCTTAAATTTTGAAGTTGGGTAGAATTGAAGCAAAACGTCAAGCAAGCATAATCACAGCTTTTTCGCACTCAGTACTACACTAGTTTGTGAAACAATTCCTGGTTTAATGGTACTTCACAAAAACCCCTAAGGAACTGAAAAATGCACTAATCAATGTTTACTCCATGCAAGCATACCTCACATGACTACAAAACACTTGACTGCGTGTAGAAATATTGATTTTTTTGGCTAGAAATATTGACAATTTGCTACCAATCCTATATCTCCCGTAACAAATTAAATTTCGCGAGAAAATTCTTTTCTCATCAAAGACAGTAAATGTTCTAATTTAATGACTATCAAACCTCAAGAAAAACCTTCGCGAGAGAAGGGTAATTTTAAGGCAAGAGAGAACTTATGTTTCACAAAATATACCCATCAAAACCTTGCTTCCAATTTGTCCAGCAAGCATACACCCCATGTTTGATTTTATAGGAGACGCATACAAAAACCGTATATGCACTGATGTAAGGGGTAATATATAAACTGCATGACTATCCATCACTTTTTAAAAACAAATTGGCACTTTTGGTAATATTTGGCATATCTTAGCGTGTTGCCTTCAGAATTAATCCTGCATACATATTTCTCTTACCGTTCTACTTTGGTAAGATGCAAAAAACGCAAACCCGGTGTTTTTTAGAAAAGAGATACAAACTTGTTTGACATTAAAATGGAGGAAAAAACGGATGAAACTACATTTCCAGGGACTCAATCCAAGTGAATAAAGCAAATCGACACATGACAATTATAAGAAACCTATTAAAAGAAAACCAAGCGAAATAAAACCAGAGAAATAAATTTGAAAATAAGATCTTTCAATAATAAATGTTTAAAAATGAGCTATTTGTGTTGTCATGAGAAGATTAATATAAAAAAGACTTGACTCTACAGTACTGGGTTTAGCCCTGAGATAAATTACAACTTAAAAAATCGGGAAATCTAAGCAGGCACTGCCACGAGTACAGAAATCTCATCACATCATCATTAATAGCTTTGTTTTAAAAAAAATGCTTTTCATCCTCCAAAAAAAATTTCGTTTATGAAGATAGATTTAAAAAGACGTGAGCCCCATCATCAATAAGACAAATGAGAAGCAATAGTTTTTCTCATTCAGTAACGATCCAAAGCCATCAGATAACGATAGCTCTCTTCCGCATCACGCAAAACAGGTTCAGCTAAGAAACCACGCGCAAACACATCCAATATACCATCAGCCTAAAACACGTTAAACTGAGTACCAAACAATTATTAAAGAAGCCTGTTCTTTAAATAGTAAGAAAGTACTATAATTACTGATTTAATTATACGCATTAAAGATATCTTGAAATAAATCATTACCAACATTTCTAAATAACATACCAAAGCATTTGTGACAAAACTTACATGGAAAAACTTCGCAACGCTAGAAGTAATACCAACTTTACATTTTTCACGGTCTTCGAGTTTATGTGAGGCTGTATTAGAAATAACATTTTCAACAGATAGATGATTTGCCGCAGGAAGCAATACACAAGGTGTGTCAGTTTTAATTGACATCTTTCCTAAATACAGTACCGATCTCTAGACAACAAGAAGTTTGCATCAACTTATGAAAGTAACCAGTAATGCAATAATTTACTTTCAAGAAGCTATAAAGTTGATAGAACCATTCCTTACTAAATTCAAACCGCCTTACTGAAAAACGTAGCTTGGACTATCACTAATGAGTGTTTCTATTTATCTAATTTATCAAAGTCACTAAACAATGCCACGTGACATAAAATATAAAACAACCCAGCCTCTACCATTTACTAAACATTTGCCAGAAAACAAAAGTGCAAAAATCAAGTACCGATGACCAATAATTGAAAGAATGTCAGCAAGTTGATGTGCAGTAATGAATAGAGACTAGTAATAGATTAAATGCGAAAACAAAGTTTTTGCTTGTGTTGATCTAGTTTAATTATTTGCTGTATTGCACAATAAATACAACTACTGTTGGACTTGCATGATGTAGAACGCTGAACAGGCACAACGCAATGGTTTGCGTTAAAACGAAACAAACCCTCGCTGAGGATATAATCTGAAACAAAGAAGGTATATGCACTATAAATTTATAATTAATGTTACTGCAAAAATGTTCTACAGATAACTCAAAATGAATGAAGTATTCACACAAAAGTACAAAAAAACAAGACAAAATTGATGAGCATATTTACCACCGATAAAAGTACCAGAGTTTTATAATTCAGTGAAAAACATATTCTCACTTGCGTCTTCACTCATTCTAGAACTTTTCGAAAATTTCTTTTGATGACTGGGATAAAATGATTGATGCAAACTACTCCTCACTAGAGTTTCTTTACAGTATACATAAAATTACATAAGCAACATCATTCATTTCTAAATAAAATAAACAGTAAACATAAAATAATGCATGTAATGAAACAATTTATGAAAAACTTTTAATATCAAGTATGAAAATTACTACTTCTTACATGATCATTCAAAATCATCCCACTTAGACATCTTGATTCTGCTCAGTTTACAAACCCTCGCTGACACCATCTCCACATCAAACACGTATATGCATAGGAGAGCCAACGTTGATGAAATCAATCGCAATCAAAGATTGGACTTGCAAGCGTAAGCAAGATATGATGAAAGACATGTGTAAATATTTCATCTTTCCACTCGCAGTAGAGACTGTGCAAATATGAGAGAGCGACGACGCACTGAGTGGGGATGCCCTCATACTCACCAATTGATTTTCTTCACATGCAAGAGAGAATGCCTCTCCTGCTGACGTGCTCTTCTTGAGGGGATCCCCCGTTATTTGAAGGGTTTTGCCGTTACATAAGGAACTTTTTCACAATTTTAGAGAAACTTCAGGTTGTTTGCGGAAGGTATAGTATGCGAGAAATTCCCATACAACTGGGCATATGAACTAGTTGTAATGGTAATCACAGCACCAGCATTACTGACACCGAGAGAAGTCGCGATTTAAGAAGAATGACCTATGAAGGTAACATGGACAATTTTATAGATTTATAGATATTTTCAGATGGTGCATGCAAGGGAAATTCACTACGGCAAGAAAATCCCTTAATGTCTGGAAAGATTGCTTTGCTTTCCAGGGGAATTCCCTAATGTCTGGTGTCTAAAAACGGTTTGTGGTGGTTAGAAGGTATGTCTGAGTATTATGAAGGTAATACCCAACCATATTAGAGAATAGAGCAGTAACAACACGAAAACCTACCAGTTGAGATGAGTCAAGTCTACCATTACAATGATCACTCTCGAACTAAATAATGACTAAATGGGCAGTCCCCCCTGAATCTGATTGGTTGTGTGTTTTCCCTCGCAATCGATATGCCTATTCATCAACGCACTATTGCAATAAAGCAAACAGTCAACGTTTCACTTCTTGACTACGTAATGTTCACATATAATAGAAGAATATTATAGTTCTCTATGGGTAGGGAAAATAACGTAAAATAACTCAACGTGTACATTACGAAATTTAAATACACGTTCTTTTATAACACGATTGTTACACGTATCATTATCGTATTACGCGTTTGATTGCATGCATTTGTGTCATCATCAGTAAAGTAATAAATAACTTTAAGGCTTCTTTTTTTTCACTGCATTAGTAATCATTCATAATGTACACGTTTGCTTACTGTGCCCAAAATAATTTCACGTTATTAATCTGAATAGTCTTCTACTAACTACGCGTTAACAAATCACTAGTGTGCATTTTGTTCAGGCGTGCACGCGTCAAATGTTGAGTTTTTTTTCTAGTTTCTACGGTCCATTATAAGAATTAAAGTAGACGATCGTAATATCAGTAAACATTTAATGATTCAGGAAGATAAAATATAAGTAAAGGCTGAAATTAAGCAAAGTTTATTTAGTAATTCTACGAATTTCCGATGAATAAAAGGAATTACGACGTGAAGGGATCGTGGAGAAAGCATATGAACTACTTAGGACAATTTATTTCATTCGTTGCGTGCACAACAAGTTGTGATCTATTAGGCTCGTTTGCATAAACTATCACTAACAGTTATGGTCAAATTAGTAATTAGTACACTGAAATACAATCTGGTGTTGTGCGTGTTATAACAGAGCTAGACAGTTTATTAAGACCTAGAAGTGTACTCATAGGATCCACTGATTAACGTCATATCTATAAACGTGCTTAATTGTGAGAGTGTTATGCTTGACTGTTGCACTGATAGCACTGATAAGAGTTACTTAAAAGAGTAATCACGAATGAACGCCATTTTTAAAAAAATCAGCGTAATAATTTAATATTAAGTGATCTTTGAGGTACATCATGACGAATTGATTTTTTACATGAAGAAAAATAAAATCTTTAATCGAATTTTAATCATAAATAAATAAAACTTCTTGTGGATACTTTTTTATGTAGAAGAAAGTGATCACAATAAAAGTAGTGCTTCCTTTTAATTTTTTATCGATTCTTTGATGAATAAAGTGGATAATAATTTTTTTTGTAGGAAATAATAACAATAATTAATATTTATAACGAATAATGATAAATATTGAAAGCAATAATATTTGAAATTTGACTGAGATTAAATATGTTTTTCAACAAGTAATAATAATATTAGCATATCAGGAATTTTCTTAAAATTCTGCAGTAAAAAAATGAAGAAAATTAAACATAATATGGAGACGATTTCCATATTTTTCTGGCAATGATTGATTGATTGATTAATCGATTGAAAATCATTATCCTGGCAAACAGAGCATTTTTTTTTTAATTTTGAATTTGCATTAAAATTTACTTGGGCATAAATCATGATTAGCTAATAATTGTCATATTTATACATTTTTGCAAAAAATCTTCTAATAATTTGTTACCTTTGACCTATTTTTTGAACCAAATGTATTACTGATCTGTCTGATCCGTTAACTTATTCTTTCCTTACATAAAAATCTCTTTCAACTTTTTATGAATTCATTTATATGCTCATTTCTTATTTACATATGTACAACAGTATACACTTTCAAAGTATAAAACGTGAATATTCAAGCAGGAGATATTTTTCATGAATAACCTTTAGCCCCAAATACCGTCTCACTTGGATTTTATTTTACGAAAAAAGAAATTGTAGAGAAACTCTTTCTCTTTCTTGAGCAGATATGAATACACTGTCTTCATTTTTATTCATAAAGAATAAAATATTTATATTATCCAAAATATTATGTTTGCAGTAAGCTGTAAAATCTGAAATACTTTATCATTCTTTTGAATCATTATTTTGAATTATTCACGTCACTCGCAAAATACAACAATGTCTTCAAAAACTTCTTTAATATCATAAAGCAGTACGTCTACCATCATTGTATACAAGCACACATCAGGTCATTTTTTTAGTAATTTCTGATTCAATATGTAATGAAAAATGTGCAAATAATTTCTTATTTCCTGTAAAAGTCGTTGAAATCAAATAGAAAAGTACGGTAGCTTTCCAACAAATATTCATTTGCACATTTATTACTATTGTTGCTATCATCATTCAGTATTCTTCATCTAGTATATTCTATCACTGTTACAGTCAATTCAAATACTGATGTGTGTATCAGTATTTAGATATCTTCATGAATGTTGTAATTTAAAAAATTTTTGTCTTTGAAATTAAATTTATAAAAGTAATAATGATTCAATATATATACATATATATCTATTAAACAAAAATAAATCTTACCTTATCAAGTATAACTGTTTACCATCAGAGTTAACTTAACCTAAGTTTCTGCTGAAAAAATTTGCAAGCTGCATGACAAATTTTAATAGTACGATAAAGACTTAAATTAGATCAGATCTATCTATAAATATTGAAATTAGACGACCATGCTCTGTACATTCGTACTCGTGGCATTGCAGGGATTACGTTACCGCACAGTTGTTGACTTTTACGTTTTCTAAATATTTTTTAAAAATATAATAGCTTTCTTTATGTATGTAAGTCAGATATAAAATTATTCCACTAACTTAACAGCTTTTATGATCATAACATCATGGATTACTGAATAAACCAAGCTTGTTTTAATTTTAGTCAAAATATAAATATAGAATCTAAAAATGAATATTCTGTGAGGACTTAATCACTTCATTAATTTTATTGCAAAATATGACTAAGACAGATAAGACTGAAATGAAACTGTAAATATTGATAAAAAATCATTTCAGGAATGAACAAATTATTAAAAAGAACATCTAATCTCTCAAAGATTAAAAAAAATTTAGCACCCAAATGAATAGCGAAAAATGTTTTAGATGAGAAGTTTGCCGATCAAAAAAGATAAATAATGATAAAGAGATATGTTTACTCTGACATTTGTTCATCACTTTCAGAATAGCTGATAAGGATATCAGTGATCATAAAGCAAGAAATTAGACCACGCTGGTACCTTTCAAATTCTTTCAGTGCATCCATAAAAAATTTTATGGATGGAGAGAGAAGTAAGGGAACAATTTTAGTGAAAAATTTCATATCACTTCGATTAACGTTTGTTTTTGGAAATTATAATAAATTATTACTTCCAAATAAAGATTACGAGAATACCAAAGAAATCTTCCCTCATATCGATAAAGGAAATACTATTTTAGTAATAAAACAAGAATTATTATAACGAAGGCTGCAGTGTACTACTAAGTTTAAATTATAATAAAAAATGTATAAGATGTGTAAAAGTATAATTTGTTACAATTCTTCATTAAGTTTGTATTTTAAACAGAATGAATTATTTTCTAACATTCAATTAGGCAGCTTTTAAATAACATTTGCAAATTTGCTGCATCTAAAAACACTATCTCCATAATATACTGTTTAAATAATACTCAACACAAATTTATTCATGCAAATAAAGAACAATACGGAAGCATTTACTTTAATTAATTACAATAAATTATATGGCAAAGAAAAACAGGCAGTACAAAAGCAAAAAAACTGGCAACACAATACGTGTAATAGTGCTTAAATTGAATTAATGAAAAATAAATCAAAAACATACATATTCAATTCAAAGTAGAGAATATCCTATTTCCGTGAAACATATTCGGAAAGAGAGAAAAATACTCAATTGTCAAGATAGATTTTATATTATCATCATTTCCATTACTGATATTTATGCTCCAATGAATATACTTTCGCATTTCACTTACATTTCGTGTTCATTACAAATTTAAAATAAATATGATTATTGGAAGAACAATTCATACTTCATATGACAAACAATTTTTCATATATGACACATCATTTCTCGTAATATCTGAAAATTTCAACATTTCTCACTAAGCAAAAACTTGCATAACGTAATTACCACGTATATGCACACAAAATATTCATTTTATGTACCTTACAAATATCACTTTCCATTTATTGATGCTAATCAAGCTATGTATAACTTTGTAAACTACGAAAAAATAAAAAGTAGACAGAATGTTGAACAAAGATAAAAATAAAAATCATAGATTCTTCGCAAAGATGATTAAAAGTGTTGCAAACAATATTTTATTTTACAGAAAATTTTTTTAAAATAAAGCTAAAAATAATCAAACAAGATGATGTCCATAACAGCAAGAAAAAAGTATACAAAAATGATAAAATTAGAATTTACTCCTTGCTTTGAACTATCTTGCTAACCGTAATAACCATCAACACGTATATCTTGTCTAAATACGTAAGCATTCTCAAAATTTCAATTTTCTAAAACGATATTTACGCGATGCTTACTAATTTACAACATACGCCACTGATTCATCTATACATCTACTCATCTACAATAATTTTACCATACTTGTCAATTTTATAATTATCAAATATAAATTATGTAAAAATTGTGATAAAATACCATTGTCTCATTTTATATTATTGACAAAACAGTGCGTAAGTTGTCATTATACCAGTCTATAAGCTGTATAACTATAAATTTAAGAACAAGTTGCAATATCTAAATAACACTTCACAACTAATAAATGATTGAAACTGTGGCTAGATGTTGAATTATCAGATTACATGAAAAACTA
This sequence comes from Thelazia callipaeda, assembly GCA_900618365.1. Taxonomy (NCBI): domain Eukaryota; kingdom Metazoa; phylum Nematoda; class Chromadorea; order Rhabditida; family Thelaziidae; genus Thelazia; species Thelazia callipaeda. The sequence goes on from UYYF01004388.1 coordinate 74,559, forward strand.
TGCTATAGTAACTTGAATTTAAAAATATTCCTATTTTATTATTACTTTCTCATTTCTAAACAGGGAAACAACATTAAGTAATCCTTTTGCCAAATATATAGAGAACTTACCATAATAAATAGATTACGTTTCTTGTTTTGATATATTCAAAAGTGACAGTTCTTCATCGTTAAACAGTAGTTCATTCCGTCCATCGGCTAATAAAGGCTAAAAATCAGCAAAATATAGATATAGGATAGTATAGCTGATAACGGTGCTAGCAGTATATTAAAAGGAACAAAAAACTTCAACTACATCTGATGCTACTTCTAGAAATGAACTTGAAAAACTACTTCATGAATGTGTTTCATCTACACAAATTCATAAAAAACCTTTAGGATAATGGATGACAATGACAGATAAATTTTGGTCCATAACAAAATGACAGCTATACGAGGAACAGTAGCAATAATAAACGCAAAAAACTAATAGCACATAGGCTGTCAAGTTGATATTAAACGAGACGAAAATATCACAATAAATTCATAAAAACCAACAGTTCAATTAAATAAATAGTTCTAACTACTGTGTGCCTAATATACATATTTGCAACAATTAACGCCACAATGTATACATTTAGGCAAATACATTATATGAATTTAGCGGATACTTGCGATAACTTTGGATCGAAACGTGAAGCTAAATCCTTTACAATCAAAGGTTTTGCCGGTAGAACAGGTTTAATCTTATCATCTGATCTAGCATTATTTGCAGCCTAAAATAAATTTAAATTAATATGCAGCATGAAGTGAGAAATGTTTTCTGATTTTATATTAAAAAACATAGTGAACATAATTATTTTCAACAATAATTACATTTGACTGGAAGCAAAATTTAATTTGGACTTTAGTAGGAAAAAAAAATTGTCGTGATAATAAAGCAGTATACCGTCACTTATCAATAGTTTTCCAAAAACAAACTAAGATAATTACGGAGTTCAGAAATACAAAATGGGCAAGCAATGCTCATTAATCTTTTAAGCTCAAAACATTGAAAATTTTTTAAAAGTATGACGACTAAAAATCAAATTGTAACATTTTTTCCGTTTGAAAGTTAATTACTTGATTACGATGAGGTGGTGGAGGTGGTGCCTGCTCAGGTCTAAAACTTCCGAATTTAGATATTTTCGAAGTACAAGACTCAGTTGGAACATAATATGATGGTGTCGTTGAAGCAGCTGGAATAATCCCTACTTCAGCGCCTTTTCCTGTATAAAATGCTTCTAAAGCATCACTTTGAGGGCGCTGTGGTACCTTGAAAAATCAAAATATACAAAGAATAAAATGATGCAAAATGTAGTGACATGAACCATGTATTAGAATTTTATAACTAGAATGTTACAAAATGCCTTCAGTAGAACTACAACTCAATTTTTTCTATTTGCAGTACAAATAAAAAATTTTTAAAAAGATATAAATTCAAAATAAAAAGATACAACTCATCACCCGTGGAGGAGCTACAGTTGGTCTCATTGAGTTACGACTAGTAATATTAGATTTCCAAGGGAGTGAATTCAAATTCTCAGGTGAAACAACAGGTAGACTTATAGATGGCGGAAGAGGTTGCTGATTGTAGCGTACTTGGGCAAGATCTAATTGATCACCCCACAAATTATTAAGATCACTCGTACGTATAGCTGGTCTAGGAGGTGGCGGTGCCTTCCGAATTGGTACGAGCAACTTCTCAATTCTTAGAACTTTTTTCAGCTTTCCCCATATTCTAAAATATCATGGTGATAAGCAGTAATATTAATACAAATGAATTAACGTTTCACAGATAAATAAAATTTTGTAATAATTTACACAGATGCCTCAAAATGAGCAAAATATATTATTGAAAAATGCCATAACTAGTTTGATACTCGTTATACAACATGAAATGAATGAGTAAGGAGATGAAAAAACTTAATGTTTAACTAATGAATAATATATGAATCGAAAGAAATTCAAGAAAACAAACTCTTTGTGCAGCCAAAAATCTTTCTTTCGTTTCACGACAATCGATGCCCCAATAAAAGCAATACCTAACACCAACAAAAACCAGAATGCTACAAATCCTACATGTACAACACCACCTTCTACAGCTGGACCGCTGTTAACTGATCCGCCAGGACCAGGAATAGCGCAGGATGGCCCACCATAACCTGGCACACAATGACAGTTACCCATATTATTACAGATACCCGCGTTATTACATGATATTGGATCACATTTCGGTGCCATCAATACTTTTGCAGTTCGATTTGAGCACTCAGCATCAACGCACATCTAAACGACTACGAATGAAGTAATCACAGAAACAGTTTTACGTAAGAAAAAAATCCTTTAATTTACCTTATCTTGACCACAACTAGCACCATCTGGAACCATTCCGGGATCAGGTTTTTTTTTGCCACCGACATATTTTGTCCAAACTACTCTGCACGCAACATCTTCATTATTTGTTAATCGTAAACCTGTATATGCAGTATAAACTGTGGATGGATCACCAAATGCCAATTTTTCATTTTCATGGGTACAATGCAATCGTCCACATTTGACATTACTAAAATAGTAATAACAAACTCTATAAGTGAATTGAAAATCGTAATTTAGAATTAAAAAACCACTAATAAGAGAAACTTCATCTCGCACACTTACTAAAGTCTTTATTCAGGTTTCACTGCATGTGATCAGTGTATTTCAAAACGATTAAATAGATCTAAACAGATAGTATCAATTCTTATAGGACAAGCCAAAACGACTGATAAATTATTTTTGAAATTTAAAAAATGGCATAACCAAGATAATCCTACATATTTACAGATCTCCCACAATTAGCAAGCATTCCACCTTTTATGACAAGGAATGAAACGATTTGTCTCATGCACAAAGCCACAATTTCCACCACTACTACCATAAAAATTCAAATCATAACATTCCGCTGCAGCATTTTTGCCTGTCATTCCCCAAATATACTCACACTGAGCATCGCGACTTCCACAATAGCCATTATAACAGTAATCCTATAAATGATTTTGCATGAAAACTTCAATAACTGAAATCAAACTTACAAATATTCTGACTATTAAAATTAAGATATAAAATTATGAATTCCGAAAATTCCTAATCTCACATTGCTATTCAAGGGAAAAGAGATATAAATGCACAATTGCATGTATAGTAACACAAAAAATATCAAAAGCATTAACATCAACGTGATCTGGGCATTTATGACCATCCTGTACATAAAAATCAGCTGGACAGTGCTCCATCTGCCCATCACAATACTCTGGCAAATCACATTCATTAGTTGGTTGACGACATACGGTTGATGCAGGTAACATTTGACAAGTATTTAGATCACAACATTCCCCACTTGCACAATCAGCTGTTTCCACTAACTTACATGTTGCTGGATTACAACATTTGTTGATGCAAGCATTCTGAACATTTATACATTAATTTTTATCCATACTTTAAACATTTATTCAATTTTAAATTGGATAAATAATGAACTATAACTGTTCCTCTATAAAATTTGAAAATAAACATACAGGTGTCCCACAATCACATTCTTCACCAGCTTCTACAATTCCATTCCCACATCTAGCACCACCAAATACACTTTCTGGTGAATTACGTAAACAGTAATCAACTCCTCGAGAAAGACTATGTTGCAATGTACGTAAACTACACTCTGACCAAAATGTTGGAGGCTTTATGCTACAATAGATAGAAATCAGATTTACAGATAATTTTCTAGGAAACTATTTTGTATATCATTATTTTGAAAGTTAATGAAATTTGAAAAAGATCTAAAATGTTATATAAATATCGAAATCATTGTTGTACTTTATGAACACATCGAACACAGAATTCAGTTATTTTTTGCAATACTTTATGAATAAATATTTTCGAAAAAATTGGTTAAAGTATACATTAGTCAAACTACACAGTAATAGAGTGAATAAAGAATCAAAATTTTAAATACAAGTTAAAGTACTGTAATAATACCCAGTTGCTGAAGACATAATACAAGATTCTGCAGGACAACGACATTCAGCTTCATCAATATCATGCTCCATACCAAAATTATGTCCCATTTCATGTGCAATAGTAGCAGCAACGTATTGAGCTTGGGTACTATGATCCATATTGACACCGCCCGAAAAATCATATGAACACATCGTACCTTTAAAAGCTTTTCCAACAACATTGTTGTCAAATACAATCCCACTAAAAAATAACTTGTTCGATGAATTCCACGAGCAAAATCTTTTTTAAAATTAGAAATTAAAGAAACTAACCAACAATTATAAAATTATTAATGGTGAAAAAATGACTCAACATTACAATAACACATTAATCTTACCTTATTTTTCAGTTTTAAGTGGTAGAAATATAATTATGATATCGGTAATGAGTATTTAAAAATGAGTAATTTTAGACAGAATATTGTCATTGAAATAGGAATTTAAAAAGTACTATTCAATATTATAAAAACACTAACGTTAGTAATTGGGCATTATCATGCGGATGATCTTTTATGAATCTTTTTCGCCAGTTTAAAAAGTTCCATAACGTCTTATCAGAACTTGACGAAATATCTATTGAATTATTATCCATCCATATATCTGCCCAAACAAGAATAACTCGAATATTTAACGGTACGTACAACTAAAAAGGAACATTTGAAATTCAGTAAGCGAATAATGAAAAACCTGAAATGAATAAATTATATCTATTTGAAATTTTCCAAGAATAACTACTTCAAATCCATCTACTATTTTATTTTATAGAATTAAAAAAGTATTCATAATTTTTCTTAAATATTTTAAATTTATCCATTATCCTTCCTGTGTCATACTAAACTCAAAATATTACACAATCCTTTTCCATGTTCGTTAAAATTTAAATAAATATAAGTGACCCCACTTAAACATTTAAGAAAAATGAGTAAGTAATAAAGGTCATTATGCCAAAGTCTTCAGCTATAAATCACCCTTCTGTGACATCACAAAGAAAATATTCTAATTCATAAGCAAGCTCCTTTCTTTTCCCAACTTGATTTCTACTTTTAATAAATATTTGTTTTAATCGAATAGTATTGAAATTACACACCGTATTTATGTAGTTAGTAATAGCATTTAGTCGTTCCATTATTTCGGTTTCATTTTTATGATACTTTTCAAACTGCAATTTAATAACTATGGAGAAAAAGTTAGCAAAAAAACATATTCATCATCAGAAGACTCATTTCATCAGAGGACAAATTTTCTCTTCAATCCTCGATTTTCATGATAGTTCTCATATTAAAAAGTTTCATGAAATATTCAGAATTATAAATAATACACAGTCTATCCATATAAATCTTTTTAATGTACTAAAATTTCTGTCACGTAAATTCATACCATCAAACGCTAATGCACATAAAGTAAACTAATAAACATTTGAAATTCGTTTTATTGATTTACTAGAACTTAATCACAGGAAAAAATGCAGGACAAATTTTCGATAGAGTTTTAAATAAGTATTTTATAAACTGAATTGTTCAAGTTTCAATGTGCTACGAACCACTAAATGATCTGCAATAAGTGCTAACTCTACGTAACGCCAACGTCTATCCAAATAATCTGAGTAGTAATCATATGATGCACTGATAGAACGTTTTTTCTTCGAATTCCAGTCTGAAATATAGATTATGCTTCTTGATGAATAATTTTCCAATGCTAAAGAATTTTCAAACTTAAAAATTATCCCCGAAACTTAATGACTAAAAGACACAAACTGAAGGATTTACCACAATAATGCTCAAACAAGGGGACAAAATAAAATGACCCATTCGGTTCCGCCTGCAGTATAAAGCGCCGACCTTTTATCGTAAATAATCCTCTAAAAATTGTACTGTTCTATGTATGAAAAAAATATTATTTTCATCACTTATATCACATATTTAGAAATGTCTTATGAAAAAATGATCAGATTCTGAATGTAAACAAATAAGAGTTATGATTAATCTATAGAAGTAGTCATTTCACTTCCACTGCAATTCTAATAATTTCTATCACTTCTGATACAAAGAGAAGTGTCGTGCAAATTTTAAACTTCAAAAATAAAAAATAGTCGATGCAAATATTTATTACATATAACTTGCCCAAAAAGTGAATTTGAACAAGTGCTCATAGCACTTTGCTCATTAGATCTGCTAACACCATTGAAATGACATGATATATTGGCCTGAAAAATACTTAACCAATACTTAATATGAAATATTTTTACAAATTTTCAATAAAATATACAAAATATAAATATTGTAATCAGTAATTTTTGCAATACTTTCTGCATACTCTGTTACAGCTTTAAACATATAAAATACCTTTTTCCTCCAAAAATTTTACCTTATTTGGAATCGTTGACAATTCTTGATTAGTTTGAAAAGGTACTACCCAAGTTTGTCCAGCATCATTCTTTAATGTAAGTTCGAAACCAGACTGTTTTTTTAAGCTGACTGATATAAGTTCATTGACATTGATCTCACGTTCTTGATGAAAAATTTTTAATGGACAACGAATATCATTATGCATTGCCCCTTCACTTGAATCCTAAAATCTCTCACAATTACTAATGAAACTGTTCAAAGAATAAAATAAAATTAACACGAGTACGTCTACACACAAGACATTACTTTCAAACTCCAACAAATAGTGATGCGTTTAATATGGTAATAATGATCACAGTACATGTAAATACTAACTTCATATAGAAAACTAAATTATAAGTAGTATAATTATCTAAAGAAAGAAAGTTTGAAAGTTATAATGATATATTTAAAAAAGCTTAATTTAAAAGCTATAAACTGTAATGAAGACGCAAACTGAAAATGACACGGTATCAAAACAACTTTTTTGTCTATGATTGGATCTTAAACTAAAGTGCACAGTCAAAAAAAAAGTGATAAAAAAACTTGAATCATAATCCAGGAAATTCCAGCGTAAAAAAGTCAGAAAAATGATAAATAGAGAATGTGCATGTTTATGTTAGTGATAACGAACGTACAAGTGATATATATGTAATCATACCAATAATTTATCATAATACCAGATCGCGTGATCGTTTCCAAATTCCAGTAACAAATAACAAAAATGCAATACTAATAAAGCGATTTGCTAAATAGCAATAAATATTGAACCATATTGACAAGGAGATTTTCAAACGATGAAAATACAAAATGACAAAAAACTGATACAATTTATGAGAAAAACATACTAATATACTGAAAAAAATACTGACAATAATTCACGTCAGTCTATTGCTGGCGTGACAAAAGATCTTTTTGCTTTTTTTATCCATCTCTTAAAATGTAACAATGAAAAATTATTTGTAGAACATGGCGTATATGAAAAAATCGACTCCAAAGTATTATCTTTACTTCACAGCAATAAATCTATGAAATAGCATGTTATCTTAAGTGATAAATTTTCAGCATCACTAAACAATTTTATCTTTTATACTACAGATAACACATGACAACCGCTAAAACTGTCAACAAAATCCAACTCTTCAACTGAGTGAAGTCAAAAAATGGTATGTTTTGTTGCAAAATAGTCAGCTGTGATTGAAGAGAAGCCTTTTTCGCAAAATATCGATATCTAAAATCAGCTTCATGTACAGGAAAAAGTATTTTTGAAAATAAAAAATATTTTCAAAATGATTGCATATCCCATAAATGCTTTCTGCACTCGTAGCAACAGCATAAATAGATCAAGTCATAAGATAAGTGGTGAAAACGTCAAAGATAATCAAGCAGTAACTGTACAATATACCTATAAGGAAAGAAATAATTTTTAAAAAATTAAGCACTTTTATTTTGCACCTATATAACGTACTGTACAATCATTAAAATATAAAAATTTACGATAAATGAAAAGTAAATATAAATGTACAGTGAATAATTTTGCTGACTGCATACGAAAATTTAGACATTACTTTTAAACAGTCCCCATATAAATATGAAATTAGTTTCCATTAAATAACTGATCCCAAGAAATAATCAAATTAATTAAAAATGTAATCTTTCTTAATTTCTTTGCATTTTAAAAATATTGCCAACAAATATAAGATGAGTCGTTCTGCAAAGTAAATATAATCATTTCGCTAAAATAATGAAAATAGTAAGAAGTAATTTTAAACTAGAAACAGACCTGAAATTCTTGTTTACAGCTGACTTCCACAATATTTAGTACACATCACGCATGCAAAATATTGTTTCCTTAAGCGGTTAAGTAAGCAAACCTGTTCCTGGGTATCTCTTCTTGAATTTTTTTGTATCAATTTGAATTAAAAGTAAAAATTTGCAGAAAAATGACGTTTCTGATTACATGTGAAGCTGCAATAAATAATGAAATTTGAAATAAAAATTCATTCCAATTCTCCAAGTAGAATGAATTAATCAAAGGGAAAAATTGTAACAGTTGAAGAGAACTTTTTTTTCGTATTTTTAAGCTAATTTTTTTAATAAACAACAAAACAATTCAAATATGATTAATTTAGTAATAAAAATGCGCACTTTTCTTTAAAAAAAATATTTAACTCTTCAGATAGTAACAGAATACGAAGAAATGAATTTAAACAAAAATATTTTAAAGTGCAGAAAATTGAAATATGATAACATTACTACTACTACTACTACTACTGAAGGATATCCTCACGAGTTTTTTACTCTAAAAAATAATGCTTTCTTGTTCATACAAATAAAAATAAGCGATTTTTGTGTTAAAATGATATATGCACTTTGTATATAAAAGCTTAGAAGTACAGAACAATAAAGCAAAAGTTGAAATAAAAATTATGAATTCAACACATTTTAAATAACTCGAATAAAAATAAACAAAAACGAATTGTTTGCACAATTAACACAAAGAAGATTAATAAGTTTTTCTAATTTTTCGTGAATATAACTTACTTTTTTATTTTCCGTAAATACGAATAAATTATTATCGAAATCCGATCTCTACCATTTAGCGGACAAAATGCGTCAAACTTCTGACCTTCCTCCGAACGTCCTTGAAGCATACATCTTATAACAGATGACAATGAAAATTCTGCCAAGAGCTATCTTTAGAAATAGAAAAATTCATGCCATATTTTGTTAAAGGCTTCTGAGGCATTAAAAAACCAAACGGAATAATGGGCAAAATCAATAATCCTAATAACGAAATTTAGAACTACCTTCCTTATTCTCAATGTTACTGTTACTGCTACCATTACTACCATAATTACTGATATTATAATCCAATAAACTCAATCGATCAATTCACCAGTCAACAGAGTAAACAAGAAAATAATCAATAATTTCTTTCTTTCTTCCAAATAATTTCGTGTAAATTTTAAATGTCTAAATTATAAAAAGTAAATATTTTCTTCCTTACTCTAAATAATATTCCTGAAAATTGCCGAAGAGAAAATTTTTTACTTGAGAAAATATTACTGAGTAAATAAATAACAATCAAAGAAATTATTTTTATTCACTTATCATTACTACTACCAGTATCACTTACTTTAATCATCATTAACTACGTTGCTGACGGAAAGATTGTTGTAGTTGTCATACATCTCAGCCTCGTGATTAGCACATTCAATACTGTGGTTATCATTACTGATAACATTGAGCTTATTCATATTTACGATTAAAAAGTACGAGCATTATGATATTATATCTCTCTAATTTCGGATATTACTTACAAAAATCATTCACACTTAGCTATGAGATGAGAAATAAGTCTTGTTATTTCACGGAAAAAGTGCATCAACTAACTGCTAACTGCTGTTTTTGTAATTAACCATAAAAATATTCAAAGTCTATAAATTACTTTTATGCCTGACATTGTGATGCACAAGACTTACTTTCACTTGTTAAGTCTATGTTAACATGTAACAAAAAGTTTGCGTAATGAATTTACTGCAACACGTCTTCACTTTCTTCTTCAGCAAGCCATGTTGCGGAATCGAATAAGTCAAAGCAAAAGCAAGTAAATCGACGTGCCTGTGAATGGCCTCAAAGTGCCAAAATCAAAGCCCTTTGCAAGGGGCGCGCTTTGCAACCACTTGTTCTCATCAGAATCCGAAATGTCAACTATTGCGCCGTTGTTCGAATAGAAACAAGTGAGCATAATTGATCATTTTATTAATTAATTACAGAAATAGAAATACAATTATAATTAATCAGTTAATAAGGAGTAGATTGAATAAAACAGTTAGTACAACACTCCGTTATATTGTTAGCACTAGTGCTGTGATAAAAATGAATAAATTAATAAGTTAACAATAAATCAAAATATTTATTTTCCGTTTATTTTCCATTTTTGACATCTGCAAGTGTTCCAAGCAAAGTTCTTAAAATATTACTTTTATTCGTTTTTGATCATAGCTAAATTCATAACAAATAGCTAATAAAAAACTTACAAATTACATCATTAAATGTTAATAAGCACTAATTAAATGCAAATTATTTACTTCTTTATGTACAATTTGAGATCTGTCTGCTTCAGCTTACTGCAAAAAGTTTGTCAAATTTAGTACATGATTACTGTAATTGGGAATAAAAATTTCAGATGAAATTTTCAAATTATTGAAAAAAATATGAACGTTGTAAAAAA
>UYYF01004389.1:0-16889 GCA_900618365.1 Thelazia callipaeda
TATATATATATATATATATATATATATATATATATATATATATATTCAGCAGGTTGACTAATAAAAAATTACTTTTCATACTTTTCAGGGTACCGTTCATGTAATTTGTCTTGAACAATTACAAGACACTTCTGTAATCCTTGAATATAATTTTTTCCTCAGTATTTTATCGTTTTTTAATTTTTTCGGCAGTTTTATTTTGGACAATACAAGCACTCAACTACTATCCCTATGTTCCATATTGTACAGGTACGTCTTCTTTAAGTATTACTATCATATTCTAGTTTTATTACGCATGATTTGTATGTTGTTTATTCTAGAGTCATTTTGATTTCCTGAAAATGACGTAAGGAAATTTTTCTTTTTAATATTGGGAATATCAATATTATTTTTCAAACTGAAAAACGCAGACTTTATTTTAACTTATTTCATTTTGGATTTGAATAGAAAATGTTTTGGACAACAGCAGTGATACACATGTGCAGCACAATTTTGAACTTCCTAATCTAAATTTTGAATTTATTTATGGTCATAAAATCAAATCTACAGTACATGAGAGAATAGTTGAGATGAAAAAATGAAAACTGTGAAGTAATGGCTAATGAGGAAAGTAAGTCCCTCAAAGCAGTGCATTATTTGATTGATAGACAAATTTATCCTTTAAAACAGCAGTATGAATTTAAGTTTGTGATCAAAACTTAAGATAAAGGAGAGAGAAAGAGGAAGCGAAATAAGAAGGAAACTGAAGGAAAAAGCTGTTACAAAAATGGAAATCATTTTGCTATTTTATCATATTTGCTCCACGCGAGTGAAACAAATAAAGCATGAAGTGATATTCTTCAATGATTTAGTCTTACCATGCTGTGGATAAAGCTTCCCTTTCAGAGGTGTTCAACGCTGAGATTACAAAATGCCTTGTGGTGGTCACGACAATCTTCTGGCTTGTTTTATAAATCTTTACGATGTCCTTGTCAAGAACCAGATAAAATCAGATGTCAGAATCTCAGATCATTGTATACAGCTGTACCAAAAATCAAGATACAAAGTTTTTCGTCTGATGTTGGATCTTCAAGGTAAATTAATTATTTTCCTTTTGCTATAAAACCTAGAAAGAAAATCGAATGATGAGCGAAAAATGTTCAGTTTTGATGAATAGTGTGTTTTGAAATTAATTTTTTGAGTGAGGATTATGTTCCAGGTGTCACATTACTGCCTTTCAGGAGTGCTAGAAAGAAGTCATCCGCTCGTGGCTTTGTGGTATTACTTTTGTTGACAGCTGCTGGAAGTGGTGCAGCTTATTATTGGTAACTTTATCTTCTTCTTCATTTGAGAGCTGATTTTGGGCATTTTTAACAAAAATGAAGAAATAACTTCATAATTTCGGTCGTCTAGTGATTTTATCCACTTTACTATTCCATATGAAAAACTGAATGTATGACTAAGTCAGTATTCTGGAACTTTTGAGTAGAAATCTAGATTAGTGATTATCGCCAACTAGTCTTGTTATTTCAGAGAATGTGGTTAATTTTTTTCATTTTTAATTTGTTTAATTTTATATAGCAACGTTGTTTAGGTATTTGGAGAATGAGAAAAAACATCTTGAGTTGGAAGCTAGTTCTTCACGTCATTTAGAAACGGTCACTACACCGGTACTAAGCCCTGTCGTGCGTGAAGAAAAAGTAAGCCAGGCAAAAGAAGAATCTGTTAACAAGAAAACAGAAAATGGAAGTTGGTGTTTTGTTACATTCATCTTTCAAAAAATGTCGTCCATCTTCAAGTAATTTTATCGGTTGGTAACCTCATTAGAGATTTTTTCTAAGTAAAATTTTTCACGATTTCATTCATTTCTATTTTTAATGGCGGTAACTTTTTACAACTAGTTATCTATTAGGTCCACTTCTTGTCAGATAATATATAGATTGTTAGTATTGTCAGATAATACATGGATTTTCAATCTCTTTCAGCCATGGAAAAGAGGCTCAAGGCATCTTTGCAGTCTGCGATTGAAAAAGTACATTCAGCAACGGAAGCGAAGTACACAACAGTCGACAGAATCAATGACCATACTCGTATTATGAAAAAGACCATTGACGAAGGGGAGGTAAACTTTGCTATAGAGAATTTGATAAATATCTAAGTAATGGTTTTTTGATATATGTTTCATTTTTAGAAAGGCGATTGGGTCCAAGTGACAAATGCACAAGAAAAAGTGGATGAAGCCATGAGTAATGATGCTAGACAAGAGAGAGATGCTAGGAACTACTTAGATAACGTTAAAAAGGTTAGTATTCGCAGTTTTATTTTTCACATTGAAATTGCTAATCTGTATAATGTTTGGCTTCAAATTGATAGTTTTTGTAGATAATTGAATTGGGAGAAGAAGATGAACTAACACGCAGTAGTCCGTTACTGCAAAATGCCCTTGAAACAGTTCATAAACTTGTGAGGCAGCTGGATGAAATGAATTTCGTCGTCAGAAAGACTCGTAATGAAGGACGTGTTTTAAGTGAATACAAAGATTTAATTGATAAAAGTCGTAAACAGTTTGCATCAGAATTGAAATCAGTTCTTCCTCACGTTGACATTCATGCTCAAGGTTGGCATTTTTGAATAACTTCGAGATTTATATTCGTTAAAAATTTCTGAAATCATATCTGCCACTTTTTACCTTGACTATTAACTTAATTGTGTTTTAACTTGTGGAATAGTTAATTATACAGATATGTGATGAAGAAGTTTTCTGTACATGAAAAACGATTTTTTGCTGTTCATAAATTTTGTAAGTGAAGAAAATTTTTAATGAGGTTGAGCTATAAATTTTTGCAATTACAGAATTAAAGCTCAACGAAGACGAATTAAATGCTTTAATTGCACATGCACATTTAAAAGTAGATCAGCTGAGGCAACAGCTTGCTGAACAGCAGGTAATGCCTTTTTGATATCGGTAGAAATTTCACATCATTTTTGTTCTGCAGTTTTTTTGTAATTTATCACCCAGGTTCGTGAAGAGCAGAACATTGCGCTGGCTCTAGAAGAGCAAAAGAAATCTCAAAGTAAGTTGAATGAGGAAGAAATCAATCTGAAAATCCAGAAACTTCGTGAAGAAATGCAGTCAGAGGCGGAAAAAAAGGTCGCTACTCATTTTCTTTTGTCTTTTATATAGGTCATTGCTTCTCACAATTGTTGCAGGTTTCAGAATGACTACAAAATTTTTAAGAAAAAATCAGACGCAGGTTTTTTCATTCTCGTAGGAAATTTTGGATGAATTCCTATGGTGTGTTGTTTATCTATTTAGTTATCTGGTTCACTGTTGTCATTCTTTTTCCATCAGTGAAGCTTGCATAATTTGTCATCGATTATATTTATCTTAGCTTCTCATTCAAAGAAAACTTTGGGATTCCGAGTTGGAAGAAAAGCTGCAGAGAGCATCTGCTGCTCATTCGCAGCATATTGAAGAAGTTGTGCGTGCACAAAGGAGTCTTTTTGACATTGAAGAGAAGCAGAAGGTTGGCTTTTATAAAAAGTTATTGTTTCAAAAATATATACAAGAGTCAAGGGTCAGAAGGTTTGTGACATATTTAAAGAAAAAGAGTCACAATTTATCTGGATTTATAGAAATTTTAGTATTTTTATTTTTATAGATAGAACAAGCTGTTTTGGAGGAGCGTTCTCATGTAAACGCAAATTTAGTTCTAGCACAAAAAAAATTAGAAGGGATCGAAGCTGCTCTGAAATCACGCTCTTCACAAGTCAGTTTTTAAATTACAACTGTATCTAGAAAATATCTACATGCAACTCGTTTACTTCATACATTTATTACGATCCGCGACTTTTTTTTGAAGGACTTTGTGTTCCTCCTGAAAAATAAGATAGCAAATTGTGCCAACATTGTACCATGATCCCTTTCAGTCATCATTATTTTTTATCTGATTAGCGAGTCATTAAAATACTGAAAGTTTTCTTGTTCAAGTATGTGAAATACGTCCAGCTTTGTATATGGAGAGTTTGACATAAATAGGTGTATCTTGGTGTCTTATATTGTTTGTGAATATTACTCAGTTAATGGAGATTAGTTTACTTTTATTTTAGTACTTCTCAGATTATATTTGAAGGATCTAAAGAATCGTCGTGCTAAATACATTTGGATAGCATCACAGGATATGGTCGATTCTGTAGTATATGGAATAAGAGGAGGTGCTGCTGATGAATCACGTAAAAAACCGTTAGCAACTGAGGTTTGAAAAACGAATTTTTTTTTTTGTTAAAATATGTCGTTCTACCTATCCTTCAATCTCGAATAAGATTTTTGTTGTAGCTTCATTCAATTAGAGAAGCGGATAAAAATGATGACTTCGTAGCATGTTTAATCGGTGCTCTCACAGATGATATAATATATAATGGCGTATTCACTGAAGAGGATTTGAAAGCGAGATTTAGTAAGGTAAAATTTTAAAATTAGCAATTCTGAATAAAAATGGAGTTTGTATTTTATGCTGTCTCGGTGCATTTTAAATCTACTGTCCGGACATTATTTTTTTCAGTTATACAAGATTTGTCGGCGAATTGCCAAGATGAACGACAATAATATGGGATTATTTCAGTACTGTTTATCATTCTTGCAAAATGCATTGTCTTTTGATTCGTCCGAGAAGTTTTCAAAAGCGGTAAATATATTTTCGAATAGTTATCTCCGGAAATTAGTTTTAACTTGGCGGTTTGATAAGGCAGTGTAATCCATCAACAAAAATTTTGATTTTTGATTGGCAATTGAGTTCACTACTTGCTACTCGCTTAACCACTTAGGCAGTAAATCATTATTCCATATTTTAAGACGTGAGTGAATGATTTAAACAACTGTTGAAAGGAGTAAAATCAAAATAAATTGAGGAAAGAATTCTTTATGTTGGTTTATGCATTCTAAGTGACATTTCCTTTTTATTATTCATTAATCACCATTAATATTTAACTTCGTTTGTACGATATGGAATACTTAAGATTTATATTTTGTATTCAGATAAAACGACGTTAAAGAAATTTTCTCTCTTTGTTTTAAAGCAAGATTTCAAATTTCACATTTTTTCAGGAAAAGTTTGATCCCGTTACTTTGGATTCGTATGAAATACTGGCCAGAACAAAAAGCCTTGTTAGAGAAGGTGACTTAAATTCAGCAGTACGAATGCTACAACTTTTGACAGGTCCAGCTAGATATGTAGCACGAGATTGGATAAATGATGCGCGAGCGCATCTTGAGGCGCGTTTCATTGCAGAAGTACTGATTTCACATGCAGCTATCAATAACTATTCATCTATTTATTAATTTAGTTTTCTGATTGGTAAAAGAATATATGCTGATTTTTCGGTGATCATTGGCATCATGATAAATTATAGTTCAAAATACTTTTTAAATATTGTCCAGCATCGAAGATGAAACAAAGTGCTTCTAGTGCTTGTAGTTTTTTTTTTTTTTTTTAAATTTTTTAGCGGAGCAGTATTGAATGAATTTATGAAGGTATTTTTATCTTCTTTTCTGCATTTGCTCTTAACTTTTGTCTATCAGCTACTAATGATTATGAAAATTGTGCTTAATTCGTGAAATGTATTGCATTCTGACTGAAATTTTTAGAAAAAAAAGTTTATATACAATGGTTTGGTTATTGACGACTTATTTTTTGTATGATGCAGTAATATGGAAATCGGAGTATTGTGAGCTTTTCTTCTGCAACTTACAAAAGTGTTAAAAGTTTTTTGCATTTTGACTCATGTTTGACAGTGACAAAGATCATTTATTAAAAATGGTGGGTGATTTGCCGTTATAGATTTCATTTTGCTTCTCATTTATTTTCAAGTTTTTTGGTCTTCAAAAGTATTCAGCGACAAGTTATGAATTTCGGATTCTAACTACTAAGTTCTGAGGAATTTGTGACTGCTGTTCAGAACATCGATTGGAGGGCAGTGATGTGTATTTGTTTAATTTCGATTTATATTTGCTATAGGTTTATTCAGCAGTGTGTTTACGAAGTATATTTGCTTTTTGACGTTGTGTAGTCGTTAAATGCAACTTCACTTCGAAGCACTTACTATGCACTAATATTTAGATTCATAGTGTTTATATGCCTTCGTTTCCGTACATTTCGTTAAGTCTATGAATATAGGTAAAATATGAATGGTGGTTTATTTTTATTTTTTTCATCATTCAGAAAACGGGATTCAGCGGTCACTGTAGAAAAGTACATGTCGATGAGATCGAGTTGAAAATTGTTCTGGCTGAAATCTCTTGCAAGTGAAATGAATGGGATCAAAACTGATTTAATGAGTCACACATAACAGTTTTTATCAGGCACTAGGTACTTCGAAGATATTCGTTTTTCACGTCAGGATGACTTCTTTGCTGTCGTCATTCAAAGCATTGGTATATGCGTCTAGTTTTTAAAGAGTAGACAAATTTAGCATTCTTGGTGTGTTTTTAATTATTTCGGTTCTGAAATAATAGTTGCTCAGAATTAGACAAAACATCGGCTTAAAGTGAATGCATAGTAGAGTTTGGCCTGAAAGAGTTGGTGAACTAAGGTAATTATTTCTAATTACTATTTGCCGTACTTTGCGTCAGAAATAATATTCTACTAAGTATTAAGGCATTAAAAATTGTGAGTGATTGCTCACTGAAGCATCATTTTTTTAAATGCAACAAGTATTTTAACACCTGAATCAAAATTAACGAAGTATCTTATTCAGTTCAGTAATTGTGAATTATTGTTTTAAACTTTGGAATTATTTCGGACTTGATTATTTCCAACAGTGCTTCTTGCTTACTTAACTGTCAATGCGAATTTTAGTCTAAGGGGCAGTATCATTAAATTATGTTGCTTTTGAAATGAAGCGCAAAGGGGTAAAAATTTCATGAATGCCTGAAATCAGTAATTAATTTTACCTTGAAGGACCATATTTAGTAGTAAAACTTTCTTTTCTCATTACTGAAGGGAGGGTACGAAAACGGCAACATATTATTTCTCGAATTGGAATACGAAACTCACGATTATATTTGCAATAAATTAGTGGATTTAGCAAGCTGGAAATAATATAGATTTCTCAGAATGATATAATTGAAATCAAAAGGTTACAAGTCTTTTCAAGTTATAATATATTTTCACAGTAACTAACTGCATCATCATAATAATAGACTTATTTATTAATTCAATATTCGACTGCATAAAGTTAACAGTAAATTATAGTAATGAGCAAACCTGTTTGAATATCCTAACCAAAGGGTTAAATGATCTAACCAATTTGGTGGTAGTAGTCCCTGAGGTTTCAAAAGTGCCAATAAAAAAAATGGCAACCAGCATATTACAAAGACGCTCATCATTATTCCAAGTGTTTTGCGTGCTTTACCCTCACCTTTGTCTTGAACTTTAAGCGCATGTATCTGGAACAGTGATGAATTCATTAAATTAGGAAAGTGAAAATCATAACTTCTTTAAACCTTACAATTAAACTCGCAAAATCGCAATAAGCATTGCTTTGCTTGAACTACTAGTTAATTATAATATGTCGTGGAAATGGCAAAGTGCCTTTCTACTATAAACAAGTTATATTTTTCTTTACGACGCCATCAAAACAGCTTTGATGTATATTCTATATTTTCATGGTCAAATCTGGCTATAAAACTCATCAAATATGGAATTATTTGCTATAGATAAAAAGAAGTCTGAATTCTGAAAAATTCCTAGAGAAAGATCAGTTTTCATAAATCATAAATTTGTTTAATTTCATTTCGGATAATAGCGCACTTTACATTTTTTTCAGAAACTAATAGCAAAAATATCTTTTATTTATTGCAAATTTATTAAATAATTTCAATTCGGACATTTAGTTTTTGATTATTTTCGAAAGGTTTGATAGGGTTTTGAAATGCGAGCAATATATGGATTTAGAGATGTTACTGAATTATTTATCTAGTAATTCTTAATCAAAAATAATTCACTGCAAGCCAGAAGCTAAAAAGCTTGTAATAATTTTAAATTTTGAGAAAAAAAAACTTGAGCTCAAGCGAAAAAAGGCGGGCTTAAGCTTATGGAATTATTTTTGGGCAAGCTTTTTGATGACTACCTGCAATTTTCGTTTCAGAATGAATTAATTATTTTTGGTCTAAAGTGTAAGTATGTTGGTTTGTTACTTTTAAATTATTTTAATTCAGGTCTTTTTAAGTTTTGTTTTGATATAAATCAGAAATAAAGAAACAAGTAGACTATGCTCCATTCATCAAATATTTGAAAGATAAGTATACCCAAGCGGCAAAAAATTGTCAAGAATTTAGATCTCTCAATTTAACCAATTTTTGTCGTAAAGGCAGTATTCTTAAGCTTACTATTATTTATCTACGTATATTCTCGAATATATAACAGCACTAAATAAATTGACTTGTTTTTTATCACTTATCGTACCAATTTAGTCTAAGTTGCATGATGATGACCTTTAATTTCGGCATTTTTTATGATTATGTACTGCTTCATATCAAGTCTTGGTGTTGTCAATACAAGCATTATCATTTTCATTATTAGTTTTCAGTATTACTATCTGCAGTAGCAATGCTGTTGAAAATTAAATTAGAAATCTGAAAGAAATTCTTTATAATTTTTTTGTAAGAAAATCGATACAAAACTAACCATCTGAATTTTAGATTAATTTAAAGTGCAATAATCAATATATTACGGAATTGTGTAGTCAAGTTGTTTGAATGCATTTATAAATGCCAAAATAATTAATTGGAAGTACTATCAATGCAATCGTATTGTTTGACAATACGATGGAAGAATGGTACTTCAAAGGTTTCTTGACGTTCAGTTGCTGATTTAAGTTTGTCATATAACTTGCTAACAAAGTAAATGAACCAAATTTTAACAAGAATAATAGAAGACCTCTCAAATATAAAAAATCATCAAATTAATCAAATCTAACTCATAAAGTGACAGAAATATCAAATGTATTTCTATGTTGCTTTGCACATTTTCAGTACTTTTCTTGGTTTGATAGAGAAAAAAAAGTATTGTACCAAACGTAATTTTTGTAATATAGCTGATGGACGCTGTTGGCGACGTTGATCTTGATGCGCTGAATCATTTAAATGCACTGAATTATGCTCTTCTACAAGATTACTACTCTCTGAAATATTTCCATTTGTTTCCATTTGAATCATTCGATCTCGCTGAGCTAATCGCTTAGCAGCTAACCATATTTTGGCGTACAATATTATCATAATACATGTCGGACCGTAAAATGCAATTATTGTGGCATAAATTTGATAAACTGGGTTTTGATTCACCTAAAAATTTATTCAGCAAAGTGATGAGAGCAACTTTTATTCTGCTGAGTTTTAAACCTAATATAAATATCATGTTATTAAAATTTGAATTATCATTTTTTTAATTAAAAAGGACACTTGGTGATCTTACATAAAAATACTCAATTTTTATATTTATTTATATAATTTAGAAATCCAAATCTTTCCAATTATTATTAAAAAATGTTATTAAAAACTGATACTGAAATTTCAATTTTTAGTGTAATTAATTTAATTTAAAAGTACTTTTTTATGTGCAAAACTAAGATATGAAATATTAATTTGACAGATTGTAGTTCAGAAGTTAGTAAAGTAATATAATTCCGTAAACATAAAATAGATTTCTTTTTTATTATATGCACTATCACTTATCAATGATTTTTAAAAGATTGCTAGTACTGATAATCATTCTTGCAAATATTATAAACAATTTCGTTGGATTTTTCATAAAAATCAAGAAGTTCGAAAGCATTTACGATTTTAAATAAAAGCATTCTTTCCACATTTCTTGTGCGAATTCCAAGAAATTTCCTTTTATGATTTGATATTATATTTTTCAATATGCTCAGCATGTAATGATAGTTACTTTTTTCAAATGTAGCTAACAAAGTATAAAATTACTGGATAACATAATTCTTGTTGTAAATCAAATTTTGAAACTTTCACCAATGTCTCACAGTAATATTATTAATGTTATTTATTTTTGAAGTATTTTTTTTGCACAGATTACTTTTATTGTTCAAAATCATTTTTTAAAATGATTTGTATTGGTATCAGTAAAGCACAAATGAAGTAATTATTATATACAAGAATGCCATGAAATGGCTGCAAATGACATCTGTAGCTAAAACATTTCCAGTTTTTGTTCCTTTTTTCACATATCGCAATTATGCAAAGTTTAAAAATTGATTAAAACGAAGTATAGTCTGAAGTCATTATCAACTGAACTGAAACAAAATTGGAAAAATTTGTAACTGCTATTTTTTTATTAACAAATAATGCTTTTTGAATTTTTTTATGGTAACATGTTAGCAATGGTGCAGTCAAGTTCTTCATCTTATATAAAAAATAATAATAGAGTTAGGTCCCAAAATTTTTTGGCATATTTAAAAAGACAAACAGACTTAGTCATAAAACGTTTTCTATTTTTGCACTTTTTAAAAATAAACAAAGAAGAAAAGTAGCTCACTTGACATTTTCCTTCCACACTATTTACAGGCCAAACAACAATTGGAGATATGCTAACAATAAAAGATAAAATCCAGACAAGCATCACATAGCAAAGTATACGTTGCCGTGTACGTTGGGCTGCATACCGCAACGGACGACTCACTGCACAATACCGATCAACACTTATCATACACAAATTTACAATCGAAGCTGTACAAAGGGTTAAATCAGCTGATGTCCAAAATCTGCACACCTACAATTAGTAGCTATCAAAAAACCTTGAAAAAGTTTTAATTCAAAATTTTATAAGCCTAAGAAAGAACGTAGCATAAATTTTACCATTTCGACGGATTTTTTGCAGTTTTTTTTTTCACTGAAAAAAATTAGTCGACATTTAAAACAGCAATATGAAAGTAAATGATTTCTGCATTGATAAATTTTAACATTGGTTATTTTTTGCTTTAAGAAATATTACCATTGTTAATAAAAATAAATTTAACGTATTTATTTCTTTTCAGTTATAAAAAGAATCAATAAAGTAGATTTAAATTCATTAGAATCAAAATTGATTAACGGATTTTAGCAATAAATTAATTATTAGAATAAAATAGAAGAAGAAAAAAACTCTGACCATTCCACCAAGAATCCATTGATCAGTGAGTAAGTCAATTAATGCAATAGGCATTACAAGCAGACCCACGCAAAAATCAGCGACTGCTAGGGAAACAAGCAAGTAATTGGATGGTTGAGATTTCATTTTTCTTACTAGTAATACAGCCATAATTATTAATGAATTGCCAATTAATGTTGCAACAATCATTACACCAATTAATAAGCATATAATAGCGATTATTGCTATATGTTTCAATGATTCTAGCTTGCTAATTGTATGTACATTATTAAAACCACTAATTATTGAGGACGCTATTGTTGGCGGTGGTAACGTATTAATGAGATCGAATACAGCTGATAGTGATGATGACATTGTTGCCATGATTTAATTCATTCCTTCTGTTTTTTATTTTCAATTTCAATTGATGTAAGTACTGCGAATTACAGTAGTGAATACATCCCTCAAATTTTTCTATCATTAATATTATTTATAATGTAATTAGTCATTACCATTATTGGTAATGATACTGGTGATATTTAATTAGTGAAATAAAAAACAAAATATTATGTTATAAAGATCATTGATATGAAGAATACTTTCAATTGCATCAGTCCTAAACGAATATCACTTGAAATAATTTTTTTACTTAACATATAAAAAGGCGTTTTTTCATTGACAAATTAAGAAACAGAAAAATGAAATTTATGAAAACCTAAAAAATTAACTCGTCGGAATATCACTCAAATTCTTGTAATTTTGAAACCTTCCAGCTGCAGTTATTAATTAGAAATTTCTATTTTTATCAAAATAATAACTGTCTTCTCTAAATTTACTGATACTTGCTTGCAGCTGCACTGAACTTATAATTCACTGTCAAGTAGAAAATAACTGTTGCTATGAATGAACCATAATTAAAATTTTATCATATTTTAATTTTCAAACAAATTCATACTATAATTCGCTGCTTGAAATATCAAAGTTTGAGAAAAACTTCCGATTACAACTTCCTGAAAAAAAATGACCCTTAGTAAAAGATAAAAGCAAAAAGTATTTGCAATTTAAAATTAAATACGTAATGAGATGTTTTAAGTTCTAAATTTGTTTTCTAATTTATCAATGCATAACACATTTTATTGTTAGATAAGCATCTAGAAAAATATTCAAACATTTGACTAGCAATTAAAAAAACATTTATAACAAACATATGGAACCACAAAAGGAATTAAAAAATTTTTGTTTACATATTTTCAGCCAAAAAAGTTATAGTTTTGTAGAGTTTATTTTCATTATTGCTAACTTTTTAGTGCTATCTACTTTGTGACTACAATAATAATAAATAATAATAATGAATAAAGTTATTGCATTGAGTTGATGATAATTAACCAACCTTCTTCAGTAGCAAATCAATCCATTGCTAAAATTTTTTGAATTGATATATTTGGTACGAGCATTCCATTCATTGTAAAAAGTGTAATTGTACTGAATTATCTGACTACATAAATAAAACATTCGTAAATTCACATACCACTTTTTATCAGCTATATATTTGCGTGAATAGTCGAGAGTTAAATAAAGAAAGGCACATTTTATTAAGTTTCGCACTATGATCAGATTACAAACAGATAATAAGTGGATAATAAGTATAATGAGTAATAGAAGCAAACAAAAAAACCCATAAGCTTTCTTTCATTCTAAAATTGATACTGATTCAGCATAACATTTATGTAATTTTAAATCAAAAATAGGTGCGTAATGATTTGATTATTTTCAATCATTTTATGAACAGAAAATTTACTTGAAAACTTCATGTTAGTAAAGGAAATGATGCTTCAAATTGATGCAAACAATCAATTACGATGCATAAAAATTTCAAACATAACTTTCATTGTAGAAAATGCAGTCAAAAAATAATAATTTATTCAAATAAAAAAGCATTCAGCTATAGCAAAACCAACTTTTTCATAAGATACAAACCGCTATAATAAAATAGGAGCAAAATTAATCTTTTTAATCATAATTTATAACTGCGTACAATTTAAAAAGCATTACATCAAATTATTTTTAATGATCGACAGTAAGTACTAGACGAATAATGTAAACTCAATTTAATAAATAAATTGTATGAAATTCTATTTAAAATAAATGCCGTCATGATTCATTTATTTTATAGCGGCATGTATTTCAATTAGTTGTAATATGCTTTAATTTTTTTTAATAAATAATTTATAAAAACGTAAATTTTTTTCTCTTAATTTGAATGTAAATTGTTAATAATACATGTTTAACTGAAACATGTAAAAAAAAATTAAACTAATTAATTGCTAATTGCTTATTGAGTTCTTTAAATCATATTTGCTTAATGTGATAAAAATTGAAAAAATAACAAAAGAAGAATTTATTAGAAATTATTCCAAAGATTCCTTTCATCATCCATCTAATCAGTTGCTGTAATAATGCTTAGATTGTTAATCAGAAAATGAAGAAAGTGAATTAAATGAAAAATGATCAAAGAAATGAAGCAAGATGGAATAAAGGCATGAATCCCAGGATTATTTGTCTATCACTTCTCCAAGCGCATGATGTTTATGCATTTAATTCATCCGTCAGCTGTGATGTGCATTGGTAAGGAAGAAAATTTTCAAGTGAATGATGCAAGACAGAACGAAAGAAATTACAACTTTGGCATTAGTATACATAAATAGCCATTGATAATTCTATTTATGCACAGAGGCACTCTTACGTTCATATTGATCCCAAAAATATTACAAAATTAATTAAAATTTTTTGAAAAACTTATAAGGGAGTTAACAATAAGCAACATTTTATTCTATTAATCTTAAAAAAAGAGAGTAAGTAATTGAAAAATGACTTAATTTAATAATTTGTTACATTTCTGGCAAGAATTACAAAATTGATTAAATGCACAATATTTATCTTCATAAATAGTTATTTGCACTATTAATCATTTTTTACTTCTTTGAGATGTAATGCTGCAAATAATCGGTTTAATTTTACGATATCAATCGATTTAATTACATGATTAGCTAATTAATATATTGTCACTGGATATTAATATATTTAGCAAATATGTCATGAGAAGTGTGTCAAGAACAATTTTTTTCAAAACACTACAGATTAAGTACTTGGTATCACTTAAATATTTAGCACTACTTATTTGTGACCTGATCATGTGCATACATGTAATTGAGATATCGTAAAATGTAAATTAAGATGAAATATACTTTGCTAAAAATTGAAAGCAATTTTGAGATATCATGGATATTATTTACGTATTTGCTAAAAATAAGTAAGCAAAATTTGCACACGGCAAATAAAATTTTATCATCCTGCCCTTATAACATGGGTTATTTGCAAAAAAAAAAGAAAAAGGAAAAAAAATGTGTATCACGTGCAGCATTTCAGTTGAATCCTTTACAAAATATTTCATATCTATTTCAAACTCCTATTACTTGTTAAAGCAATTAGTAATCGTAGTAAAATTTTACATTGTTCTTACTAATGCGATGCTAGTTGTTAAAGTGACAACAAATCACAAATAGTTGTTCAAAAATCTTAGGAAAATATAAAATACATTTTTTAAAATATTCTGGAACATTTCAAATGATCAAATAATTTCTTTCTGAGGTTTTCATTTCATACGAAAATTTAAAATCTAAAAAATATTTGTAACAAAGACTGTAATAGCACTAACTAAACTCAACTTATGCAACCAAATAAAAAACATTTAAATTAATAATTTATGTGATGAAAACAAATGTCAAAAAGTTGCTCAACGAAAACCAAATAAATATTTTTTGACTACAGAATTGAAGCAATTCTCATTAATAAAAGCAAGCTAATATGGTGGTATTATGCGCTGTGCAAAAATAAACAAATCAGTAATAAGCAAGAAAAAAGAGTAACTAATAAAATATGAGTTATAACTTTACGATTTCAATTGAATTGTATATTTGATCTCGAAAAAGAAAGCCAAAAAAATGGAAAACAAATAAAATTTATAAGTACATTTTTTTATGTATTTTGATAGCTTCAAACTGGCATGTGTTCAGCGAAAAGATGAAATCAAATAATTTGAATTTTTTATGCATAATTGCTTTATTGCAATTAAACCTTAGCAGCTTGCCATAAATAAAGACATCATTTCAAATCGTTCATATCATTTGTTATCAGAGTATAATTTTTTATCACTACATAGGCAGTTATTTTGCATTCCATTGTTGTTGTGTTTATTTTCAGAAGTTAAAATTTATTCTTTAAACATTCAATAGTCAAATCTGATAACACTGTTTGTAAAATTGCTGTTCAATATAATTTAATTCTAAAAAAAGTTAGAGCACATTTGACAGATTGATTCTACTATTCTTGATCAAATTTTTTTAATTCTTTCATAGTAACAGCAAATTGAAGTAAATTAGTTTCTGATATTTAACATTTCTTCCATTTCATTCGGTAGTAAAATGCTTGTATATACATTGCTAGAGACTTTCTCATTAAAAGTTAGTGTAAGAAATGAAAAAAATGTGTTTTCTATGCAAAACTTTCACCTGTTTATCACTGATTATTTGCTTGTTGGAGTAACTAAGTAAAGTTTAGAACAAGCAGTTAATTTGTTAATCACAAAAACTGAATTAAAGAGAACTTAAAATGCGTGTAATTCACTCTAATTCTACTAAAAAATGCCAAAATTTCAAAGTTTGATATGAATTCTGAATTTTATAGAGTTTTATGCCTCATCAGCTACTTTATTTATGATATTCTCTTAAAATCCCGCAAAAAGCGTTCTAATTTAAAAATGAAATATTACAAAGAAATTGACAGTTAAAAATTGCATTGTTAAAAGCAATCATTTTTTTTGTAAAGCGTCATTTGTTACAAGCAATTTAGCACACAAGCATCTTCATCGTTTTTATGAATAACCTTACAAATAAGCTATCTCATTTGCAGAGGCAAATGAGATTAATACATTTAAATATATTAACGATGATTATATATTATAGATAAAAGGTAAAAGATGCGTGTAGCTAAAGATCTAATGAAATTTTTATCCAATTTTCAAAATTAAGAACTTTATTATGGATTGAAAATGACCATTAATTAGCAATGCAAATTTAATTTCCTTAGTAGTTTTTATCGATAAGTTTTACATCAACTAAAATTGTCCTTTTTTATTCACAATTAATAAGATTATTTTAACTAGAAGAAAAAATATATCACAAGAAAAAGATGCTGTAAGAAAAAATTTGCATAAAATCAAGAAAATGCAATATTTGAACCCCAAAGAAAGAGTATGGAAGAAAAAAACTCACTGACTTTAAATATAAAAATGTAGCAATAGCAAATAAATAAATAAGTGAAAAAACTAAACTTTAATTAGCAAGGGAATAGGGAGAGAAAAAAAAACTTCAAAATCTGTGATTAGATGCTGATTTTCAGATGAAGTAAACCCATGCATAAAATGTTAAGAGAAAAACCAAGCAATAATTTTGATGAAAGGATGATAGAAGGAAAGCATAATACTTTTGGAAGTTTTCAACGATAGCTCAGGCATGAAAAAATGTACAAGTTACTTATTCATGAATGTTTGCACAAAAATGCATGTGGTGATTTCATAAAGAGATAATAAAGGTTTGCAAAAAAAAGAAACAGAATTCAGTTCAATGCCACAATGTTTGAATAACTTGCAAAAAACTCCTCATTTCTGAACTCTTTCCATTAAGTTGATTAAAAAATGGAACAATTTTTTTATTT